>CM037922.1:1785000-1802500 GCA_021346845.1 Apeltes quadracus | reverse complement strand
GGAGCCGGAGATTTGATGGGAAAGCATCGTCGTCATAGAAACGCTTTCTGCCAGAAAAATAAATGCCTTTTAGTGACGTCTGATCGACAAGAGCACATTAGTGATCCTAACAACTTCAGCTTTGGTCTCATGCAGATTACTTCCTGCTTAGTGACCAGTCTTCCTGGATCCACCTGACCAGGTGCAGCTTCAGAACCACACAAGCTTTTCTTTGGATCAGGAAAAAAAGGACCCGATGTGCCGAAGAGACGGGCTGCAGCCGAATTATAGATGAAGAGTCGCCAAGTAAAAAAAAATGGCTTCCACTTAATATTCAAGCAATTCTAAATGTAAATGAAGAGAAATGTGAATTTAGATTTTGGATTAAAACCATAAAACACGGCTCTCGTCTGTAAAAAGAAATGCAACGAAAACAAAAGGCCTCGTTGACCTTTGACCAAAGAGCTCGACGGACGTCTTTCTCGGCCTGTTGAGGAACATTTAATCCCCCTTTTGTCTCCTCGTAAACATTTCATCTCCATCTTCGGGGATGTTTCTGCTTCATCGTGTAAATATTTAATTTGTGAGGACTTCAGGAGACCAAAGTGCATTTCACCGCAAACATTTGCACCGTTTTTACCGAGTAGGAATCCGCCATTGCCCGACCTCCACTTGTGGTATCGTCCCTACATTAACTCCTGAAGGGGGGAAGTGGTGGATGTTTGAGGCATTAACCGGAGCGCCCTGGTAATGGCCGCCCTCTCGCAGGAAGTCAAAACACAGAAAGCTCCCCGTAGACTTTCGGGGGGAGGAGGGGAAGCAGTAACCTTCTTTCCAACCTTTTTGATCGCCGCGCAGAAATGGGTCGCGGCTGCCAGCGGCGCATCAGAGGCGCGTTGGAGTCGTTTGAGATCTGCGGTGATGCCCTTTTTTTTTTTCCGCCACGCCGTCAACACCGTTTCAAAGCCGACGGTGTTTTAGTGCTGAGGAACCGGAAAAAAGTTCCCCCCGTGGTTTCGGGTGAAACAGAAAGATCGTCTGCCATCGAGCTCCTCGCCGCTGAGTCGAGCGATTCGTCGTTGTGCAATCAAGGCCAATTACCGCCGCGCTCGGTAACCGAGGCTCCTCGAGGATCCTCGGCCGTCTATTTTCTTCTCGGGGTCCCGTTCGGAGAGTTTTTTGGGGTAGCGATAGATTTGATATTGAGCTGCAGTACAAATAAAAATCGCCTGTAGGATCTTTATTTGGCCTTGATCGACCAATAACGTGTGACTGGGGGAGAAACCAGCTGGTTGGGATCTTCTGGAATAGAAAATAATATCTTAAACACAAAAACAAAAATGTAATGCTCCGGGAATAGCCTTCAAAAAAGAAGGCTGGTGCGAATACAGTCAGGCTTAAATGTATTCACAACATCTGGTATTGTTTTTACCGTGGGATTTGGAGGATCGGTAATAAGAACAGTTCTCCTGGCGACATCTTAACATAAAAAAATCAGGTAAAAACAGCGACCGTCAAGTTCCAACCATGTTTGGAACATCCTTCACCGACGGTTCCCTGCCCACACACCCTGGGCCCTGGCTGCGTTAGCTTAGCTTAGCTCAGCTTGTCCTCATCGCTTGACTCCGGCGGCGTGCTCGCATGTAATAATAACAATTTCCCTCTGACGTTATTACAGCTCGGCATGAAGGGAGGCATCGAGGTGGCGACGCCTCCATAGGCCACAATAAAGAAGACCTGCATCAAAATGTCAATATAGCATCTTTATTGCACGGAATGAGTAATGACTTCTTCTTCATGTATGTTAGACAGCTATTCAAAAATGTATTATTTTTATTATTATTACTTTTTTATGCTAAAACAGTCATTCAAACGCAAATAAATGCGCACAATGTGATATAACTTCTCCCCGTATGAACCATCTTAAATCTCAACCGAGAACAACAGCGAGAGTTCTGCAGATATTTCAGATTTTACCGTCGTCGCCCTTCAGATGACGATGAGGGGGGGACGACACCAATTTAACTGAAGACCGAGTGTGCTGAGAACTTCATTCCGATGAAGCGGCCAATTAGAACCTGCGATTCCTCATTTCTACAGCAGCCCCCTGTTTTTCTGTGATGACGGTCGGTATTTTACAAGTAACGATGACCAATTGACGTATAAATTCTACATCTTATGCTGCTTTAAAACAAGCCATCCTGGAGACAGGTTTCCAGCCAGCATGACCTGCGGTAACAACTGTAATGGAACATACAGCCCAAAAGGGAAGGAAAAGAACCACCGATTGGAACCGAGGACGGAAAACACAAGACCTCAGGAGATGCAGCGTTAAAGTGGAACGTCGAACAAAACACCCGAGGGGAGGAAACAGAAACGTCAGTATAAAATGTGATGAAATGGAACGAACGGTTAAACATCCCACGGACCTCTTTATCGCCATCAAATCCCACGAAAAAAAAAACTAAAACACAAAGCAAGTTGATCCCGTTTAAAAGTGCCGTCTCTGCTGTTAAATTCCCGCGTGTCACGGAGCTCCATTGTTGCCCGGAAACACATTAGTGAGTCACAGTGTTGCACCAGGTGACATATTCCTTCATTACCATGAATACGCACACACACACACAGACACAGTTTATTTTGAATCAATCCCACACACACTGAAATCACTGGAGATCCGACTGTGGATTAATCCACCGCTGAAAACGTTCCACTTACTCCTGTTAGAGCGGCGACGGCTGATAACGACATGAGTTAAGCTGTTTTGGGGAATTAAGAGCTGGAGATAATTCTGTGTTTGGCTGACGGGAAGTGTTTGGGTTTAGTGGCATGTTCACCGCACAAGCGATCAATACATTTATCGTATGGACTCCCGGAACGAAATGAATGCGATGTGCGTCAGCGCTGATGCATGTTCTCAGAGAAGAGTCAGTAGAAATGATAAATGTTTAAGGCACCTGACCCATTCGAACAAAAACTCACCCACCTGATATTCAGTGTTATGATCATGATGATGAGCCGTAACGTGAAAGTGAAAGCTGTGCTTTGTTCATCGATTGATTAAAAGTGATCCCGATACGGGTGAATGTAACTCGACGGCCTCGTCCTTTAAAACGAAGCTTCACACGGCTTCTGAACCTGTTTGTCACATCCGATCTCTCGGTGACGTCTGGCAGGAGGAGAAGAGAAGAAGAGATTCGTCTGGTACTTTGCAAACAGCTCCCGACTAAATTCAGCCAATCAGAGCGGCGGCTAAGCACCGAATCAGAGGGGGCTAATGGCGCGGGGAAGACGGACAGAGGGAGACGTGTGAGGCATGAAGAGGGGAGGACGGTACATTAAGAGAAGGCCGAGGAGGAGGAGGAGGGGGGTCATAGAGGGGGTGGGAGGGGAGGAGCTGGAAGAAGAAGAAAATGGCCGAGATGAAGGAGGAGGAGATGTTCAGCTGTCTCCGACTGCAGACGTTGACGGGTCCAACAGCACACACAGCAAAACTCTCCCAGTCCACTGCCAGACAAATAGCTTTACACACAAACACACACACACGCACACACACACACACACACACACACACACACTTGAAGCTAAATAAATAGCTTTATACTCTGCAACAGCCAAAGTGGGTCAGACATCAAAGTAGCCCCTCGAAAAGCTGCTGGAGCTGTCGACACACACAAACACACGCACGCACGCACATGCACACACTTGCTTACCTCAAATTGCTGCTTGAACTGACTACACACACACATTTGGAGACTCACACTATTGCTTACTCCAAATTGCCCCCCTCTTCTCCACTTCTTTCTTGCCTCCTCACACACACACACACACACACACAGACACGCACGCACGCACACACGCACACACGCACACACGCACACAACCTCTCGCGTCTTTTAAATTGCAGCGAGCGGGTGCCATGGCTGACCAAATAACAGCAATCAGGAAGTCTGAGTGCTGAGGGACAAAGGCTGCCAGCCACTTTAGACACACACACACACACACACTTTGTAACACACATTGCGGCGCGGAGATGAGTCCGTTTGAGAGGCCGACAGCAGGTCACATAATGCAAACTACGGTGTCGACACAAATGATGTGGAGATTCCACCTGGGACGATTCTGCGTATGAGGTCATTGCTGCCGCGCGGCGGAAGAAGCCGCCAGCAGACCTGAGGTCTGTTGACGGTGCGGCCGACCGACGCGGCGCCAAGATGCGATGCTTTTTCTCCAACCAGCCAAAACTTCTGTATTATCACTTAAAAAGTCTGTGTGTTCACTAACCTGCTAATTGTTCAGTAACTATTGTGAAGAGTCGTGATTAAACCGAATAACGCAGCCGAATAACGTTAGCATTAGCTAACAACTGTGGTATTTATACAAATATTAGTATTACACTATTAGCTATTTCGCATGAATTCAACTTTTGAGACATTTATAAAGAAACGGCGGAACTTTGAAGAAACGAGATGTTCGTCCAACCTGCTGCTGCTTTTTGCTATTTTTGGATTAAAGTAAGCCGACGTGTTACTCCCGAGTTTAGCTCCGATTCTTTAGCTTCAGCGTTCAGACAGCGTTCAGACTCGGCTTCTGGTTTGCAAAAAAAGAACCAGGAAGAGAGGAAATGGAAATTGCATAAAGGTGCTTTGATCTACTGGGAAGTTACGTAAAAGGGGGCAATTAAAAACACGGAGATGTTTCAAAACCCGCAGATTGCATCACTTTAATCAGGAAAACACAGACTCACAAACAAGCAGCGACCCTTAAATGAACCCTGCCTGGTCGCCGGACTGCTCGACTTGCACATTCGGCAAGTTGCGTTTTCATCGAACTCGTGGTGGTCGCGACCCGTCGGTTTTGCGGCTCTGATGGCGACCCGTCGATGGCAAACCAGAGGAGTCGCCCCCTGGTGGTCAGCGGGGTCTCTTCAAGAACACCGTGATAAAACTATCTTCCTTAAATGTGGACGATGTTTAGGCGTCTTTTCCATGAGGGGAGGCACATAGAAAGAGCTTCTTGTTTCTTCATCTTTGTCCGCTCACTTCTTGTTAAAGAAAAAACCCTTTATTTTTCCTCAACATAAGCGCCGAGGGGGAGGGGGGGAAACGAATCACCTCATCCGTAATCCGGAGCTCCCACTACTCACCTCACAGCGGCCCACGGGGCACGGGAGTCGCACTCAGGCGTGAGCGCACTGCATGACAACTCAATGAATAAAATGAATAAAGCGGCCGCGGTAATGAGTCGGGCGAGGTGGCCGCTCTGCACTCCGCCAGCTGTGGAGGATAAGAAGATTCACCAAAACAGGTTCACCCGGAGACACAAGAGATATTTAAATCTGCGACATTTCAAGTTATGTCAACTTCACGCTGAGTGATTTTTGATTCAAGTGGCCGACACCGAGCACCTTTCTCCCCCTTTCCCTTTGTTTTATTCATGTTGACAACTGTTTTTGAGTGAGGGTTTATATATAGTGGAGATTCTGTTCCTTGTCATTTACATGGCCAAAGAGCCGAATCCTCCACGCGGCTTTCGACGTCACGGTTTGGGTTCACTTCCTGTTTGGTGTTGTTGTGTCACGTCTCCCGTGTCCCCGGGTCAACTTCACTTCCTGCCTCGTCCCGTCTTCCCCCGCGATGGTGTCGATGAATGTTTCCACCTGTGTTCAATCACGTGCACCTGCCCTGCGTGTCTCTTGTCTCTTGTGGTGTCATTGTTGGAAGGCGACCTTGTCCATGTTCCAGAGCCTCGTTGCTCGTTGCCTGTTGCTCGTTGCCTGCTGTAAAAAAGTTTTTACAGCATGTACAAACTGAGTCAGCTCATCAAAAGGGGCGTTTGATGTTTTCTGCTGGTGAGATCTGACCTGCGGGTCACGGTTCAGTCGGTTGCGGCATGCGCCATGGGGCCTCTCAGCGTTCGCTTTGCCGCACAGCTGTCGCATTGTTGCATTTCGGCGGAATGGAGGGGTATTCGTAGCGGTGCTCCCCTGCTGTTCCACGCCATTGAGACAGTAATTGCAGAGTCTCACTTTGCTTTAACACTGTGTTCACAACCCGTTATTACCCCGGCGCTCGTTTCACAGCCACGGGAATAATGTATAAGCCCGGCAACATCCAACGACTTACTCTGAGAAGTGCAGCTTTGTGCTTTCATCAGCGGGAAACGTGGACACTCGCCCTTTGCACCGGCCGCTCGTATGGATCCCTGATTTAATATGCTGTATAATTATCCCCCATCATTTATGTAAAATTCTATTTATATCCAGGGGTCGATCGCGTCCTATAGCTTCTGCGTTTTTTTACCCCACTTCAAGGAGGCGATGTTTGGCTTTTCCGTCTGTCTGTCGGCAGGACTATGGAAGAAAACTGCAGGACCGATTCCCACGAAACCTGGTGGGGAGGTCCGGCACGGGCCGAGCACGGAGCCCTTCGAAGTTGGAGCGCCGACGGAGGTCCAGTGTTGTCATGGCGACAATAAGGCCAGGTTGAAGTGCTGCTAATTGTTGCGCACGGAGATTAGCACACGTCGTCTGTTGGAGGCCTCGAGGAAAGAGCAGCCAACGGCTAATGAGCCAAGAAGTGATTTGTATTGCGTCTTGTCATTTTCTTTTGTCCCTTGTGTTTTTAGAAGCGATGCGTTGTTTGTATTCGCTGAGTGCTACTTAAAGGCCTTATTTGTTATTAGTGCGGTTTAGCCGGGAAAGTTCAGCGCTCGACTTGATGTGTTTGGTTACGATGGATGAAAAAATATTTTTTAGGGGATCTTTTACCCGCTCGCAATTAGTTTGTGTTATTTTAGTGGCGTAATTCAAATATTAACCACCAAAAAAATATACATATTCTAACTCACCATTTAAGAGAGCCGTCCTTAACTTCTCCGCCGACAAGTCGCCTTCAACGCCAACAAAGGACAACGCAACACAAGTTGTGCTCTCGGCAAGTCTCAGCTTTCCTGAGAAGCAAAACAAAAAGAGCAGAGAGGCTCTTTCTCGAGAGTAAGAGAGGTGCGGGGGGGCTGGTTTCTACATCGATGAATTAACTCAGAAGGCGTCGAGCGTTTCAAAAGGGTAGATGCAGAAAGACGCAGCGTTATGGATTTACAGCCAGCTCACAGTTTACCGTCTCGCCGAGCCGACAGAGAGCGATGGCCTCCTGCCGGAGAACCGGGAGCAACGTGACCGATGGCAGCGCGTCAGATCTCTGCCTCGCGTGCACCAAACCGCAGCTTTTCGCCATGGCAACCGTTATCAGCGGCCTGTCCGGCGGGGCCGACCCGCAGCATTGCCTTTTTTTACGGTGCCGTCTCTGCGTGTGACCACAGAGATACGTGCGCCCCGGGACCAGAATGCCGAGCAGCGGACAAAAACAAATAAACAAGAATGTAGTTTTTCAATCTGACACCAAAGGACACCCGTTCGGATCGAAAAATGCACCTCTGTTCCTCCGTGTTTTGGTCACGATGGGAACAAAAGAGAGAGGAACTCGCAGGCTCTGTGGAGTCCTGCGTCTCAATATCAACATGGCGGCCGTGTGCGGATGAGTCTGCTTCGTCTCACCCGACCTTTGGGGGGGGTGACACGTCTCCAACGAGAAGGGACAAAACACACGGATAAATCTATCAGAATTATGCAAACTGTTTCCCACCTGTGTCTCTGGCCACAGAGCCGATACAAAATTAAATGTCTGATTGTATAGAAGTCTACGGGAAAATAACTCTACTTCCCTGTAGTGGCCACCAGGGGGCGACTCCTCTGGTTCCACACATGTCTATGGGAAGAAAGCTCTCGGTCTCTTGATTCAGTCCCTCAGCCAACATTAAAAACATGAGTTAATGGTCTGAATCTTGAGTCCCCGTCCTCAACACAGCAAGATGTCCGTCTCCTAAATTATGCTGCCAATTAGAACATAAAGTTATGTAGCGAGGCCCTTTTCCTTCTGGGCGATCTCAGCACTTTCAGCAACAAAAAAAAGCTGACGGGTCACAGCGGACGTCCTCGGAGCCTCCGGCAGCAAAAAGAACCCCCCCTCCCTTCTCATCCAAACATTTGGGACACCGTCACGGCGTCTCTGAAACCGACCGCCCGGCTCCGAGCTGCTCCGTCTTCAGCCTCCTCCTCCTCCTCCTCCTCCTCCTCCTCCTGCGGGTGGCTCGTCGCAGCGGCGGCTCATTAGTGGGGGAGCCGCTGATGTGGAACGACACCCAGACGGGCGCCGCCGACTTCGTGGGTGGGAACCGAGCGCCGGGGAGCCAATCGTTAAAAAAATAAATAAAAAAGACACACAGCTGATGGGACTTCCCACGTGCGCTTTGCCTCTTTGTTTCGACAGATAATTATTATAAATAAATAAATAAAACACGCCTCAGATGAGCCGCGCGGTGTCTTTCGGGCGAAATGGTTTTAATCTTTGGACGCTCGCAAATGGGCCTAAAAAAACATGCTAGTTTCTGTATTATTCGTGCTGGACTCTATCGAAGATAATACACATTTCTTGTTGTGCCACGTTGTTAAATCAAGGCGTAAACGTTTGCTTCTGCTTCCAACCGGAGACGTGCGTGTTTGCACCGCGGGATTGAAACTAAAACGTTTCAGCATCTCTTCTTTCGCACAACTCTGTTGACTCGTAACAAAAGCTCATTTAAAATTAACAAAATAAAAAATAAAACAATTCAGTTGATGCTCTTTCCGTTTTCACGACACATTTCTTTTTCCGCGTTCGCTTTCTTCGCTCGAATAATTTATTTGGGGCGGCCGACGTGTTGCAGCCCGAAAAAGCTGCCATGGCAACAAGCGAGGGTTCAAATCCCACCCCCGTGGCTCTCCTCTCGATCCAATCTTCTCTTCCAGTGAAACCATTAAATTACCAACCCCCCCCCCCCCCCCGGGTCCATATCCACGCCTCATCTCACTTGCTCTCGCTCGCTCTGTCAATATTTACAGAGTTTCTCATAGACTCTCTCACGTAATAGTGTCTTATTCCCAAAGCGCTGCATGGGGGTGAGCAAACACACACACACACACACACACACACACACACGACGCACACACTGTGAGATGGCCACTGCGTCAAAAAGTATCCAGCTGACTGTTCCTGTTGACGGGCAACAACTGGCTGCCTTTGTGTGTGTGTGTGTGTGTGTGTGTGTGTGTGTGTGTGCGTGTGTCCCTTCAGGTGATCTCATGGTTGAGGAGAGAGAGATGGAGACGGGAAAAAGGAAAATGTCTCAAGAGATTAGGAAGAATTAGGAGAAATATTCCCGGCTGCAATAATCTGACGACGTCTGGATGATGAATCTGTTCTTCACAAATGAGCCGACACATTCGTCGATATTTACAATCTTCGCTTGCGCGGTGAATGTTATTTTTTGGGGGGGAAACACATCATTTACCTAATTTCATTGTCATCTATGAGAGATTCACCGGCACCGAAGGCCAAAGGTCACGCATTATCACTTTTTGTTAGTTCTCGACTTTTATTGATCTTGTGCTAAGTGAGTAAGAGTGTGAACCGTGAAGTCTCACAGTAACGTGTCTCACAGGATGTTAAGCTTAACATAAAACACGTAATCAACATGACACCAAACCTACACGTGTGTCGTAATCACCTGAAACAAGTTTATCACAGTCAGTGCTTTGCTTCTGGTTAAACCTGCTGAATCTAGCAGGACGTGTCAGAGGGAAGAGGAGAAATGAAGCTGGGAGGCGACCTGGTTTTAACTTCTGGAGAACCGTCAGCGTGACGGCTCGTCGGAAACAACCACAGCCATTAGTAACCAACGCGGCTCGTAATGGAACCATCGCAAACCGACCGCTGCAGAAAGAACCATTAAATCAGACACCAAACCACTCGACAAACCGCTGTGAAGCTTTTCAAATGGTTCCTACGCGTCAGAAACAATGGAAATGACAAAAGGTTCGGCTAATGGTTTCTGATGTTTTTTTTTTTTTCTTCTAAGAACGTCAAAAAGTTAATTACAGCGCGACGGAATAACTCCTGGAACACAGTGAACTTCTACAGATTGACATTTAACAGACTAAGAGACGGAGGCTGGAAATCCTTCTGTTCTGTACGTTCACCCACATGAAGAAACGGAGCGAAGGCTTCACGAAACCAGCGCGCTTCTTCACTGAAACACTCAAACCCTCATTTATAAGATGTTTCTGTTGTTTGACAGCAATTATTTAATTCAATCTTTGGACGCCATCTAATACAGCAAATACCCAAACTGCTGAGGAGGAATGTGTGATCAAAAGACACACACACACACACACACCTACATGTACACACTGCTCATCCCCTTCATACACACACACACACACACCTACATGTACACATCCCTACCCCTTCATACACATGCACACACACAAACTGCGCGCTCTCTATTCCACCCCGCCGGCTGTCCGGAACCTATCGATGGCCGATCAATGCTCTCTGATCGATTGACCCTGTCGGCATGGCAACCACCATTTAGCCCCGCCGTCCCGGGCCATTCGTTACAAAAAAGGCCATTAAGGCCTGCGTGTGTGCGCGTGAGTTATCGCGGCCATTAGAGAGACAACAAGAGGCTCCTGCTGACGGTTAAACACGCTCGCAGAATCACAAGGGCGAGTTCGGCCGCCGCCGCTGCCGCTTCCTGCGCGGCGACAGGAAGTGACGGCCGCTCGCCCGACGACCACGAGCGGCGACGGACGAAGGAGGTTCCACCTTCCTGCGGTTGCGCCGGAAACGTTTTTCGGGAACTGGGCGGAGTCACTTCCTGCCACTTCGGATCCCACCTGAAGAAGAGCATCGATTATTGACTGTAAACAAACATCCCGAACAGCGAACAACGGTCGGACGTGTAACCGCGCCGCGTGGCGTTCCACTTGTGCCGGTAGAACAGGATTGGCACACGTGGGAAGCGGACGAGCGGCCCGAAAAAAAGCATCCAATGTCGAGAACGCCAAAACCCATCGATCACCACGCAGTCGATGCCTCTGATTGATCCTCTTCACTGCCACTCACGTCTTTTGCCTGCGCTTTCAGACTATTAAAACAATCGATACCACGCGCTGTGACATTTTCACTTTTCTTGGAATGCAGCGAGCTAATTGGTTCTCTGGGAAACCGTCCTCGGCCCCGCGGGCGGGTGGGAGGATCGGGGGACGCGTGCACGCCTGTCGGACTCTCGCCCACGTCGACTTGGGAAGGTTTTTTTTTTTTCGACTGTCCTGCTCACCAGATGTCGCCGCCAGTCACTCGGCCCGTCTGTCGGGGGCTTTCTGGTCCAACAGATTGCCATTAAATTTGCTCTGAATATTCACAGTCCCCCGAGGCCGGTTCCGGATGGACGACCCCCCCCTCCCCCCTTTGACCGGCACACCTTCCACTTCTAGACGAGTTTAACGTTTGTGCGTCCCAGAGAAGGACCTCGTTCCATCTGGGACAACCAAATGAATGAATATCAACGCCATTCGTCATCATTGTTTTAAATTAGCACCACAGGTCAAGGACTTTGTTTTGCTTTATTCTGCTCACAGGAAGCAGCGGCCTCCGCGAGTCCAAACACAAACAGCTAAAAATAGAAGTGGCTGAGTGGGACAGCGTTCAGAACGGAGCATTGTGAGCGACGAGAGGCGAGGGGGGTTGTAGTTTGTTTGGAACGACGCGACGTCCCCCCTCGAAATAGGCACCGGGCGGTGACGACGTGGTCCCGCGACCCCGGAACGGCCCCGTGAGGACGGACCTTTAAATATCCACTTGGAAGTGGGAGCGCGTGACTCACGTCGTAAACACACTCACGCGCCCGCTGATGCACACGCGACGGTTTCACAGCGACGAGGACTTTCTGATGCGACGTGCTAAGTGTGTGTTCATGAGCACCTGACATGTGAGAAAAGGTGTGTGACGCGGAGACAGAGTCAGAGAGAGACAGAGACAGAGAGAGACAGAGAGACAGAGACAGAGAGAGACAGAGAGAGAGAGAGACAGAGAGACAGAGAGAGAGAGAGAGAGATGGCATTTATTCCAACCAGCAGATCAGGCCAACTGGACAAGTTGGCAGAAGCAGTAGAATGTGTGTGTGTGTGTGTGTGTGTGTGTGCGTGTGTCACAGTTGGAGCTTGTCATTCCCGGTTGTCCATGTCCGGCAGATTTCTACTCCCCATGGAAATACACACTTACACACACACACACACACACACACACACACACACACACACACACACTCAAAACACACAGCGGCCTTCTTGCTGACGCTGCTTTTTAATATTTCACCACATGCACGGCCGGCCATATGCTGCCCTGTCACACACCTACACACGGAGGTATCAACAACACTTGCACGTACACATGCAGCAGTTTTCTTTCCTTGCGTCGCTTCACACGTGAAGACGCGTCAACGTGGTTGAAAAAAAAAATAAATACCCAAATCCTAACGTTTGTAACGACGGCGACGTCTTCTCCTCGTAGCATCTCTGTGTGTAGGAGGATCCGTCTCGCCGTTGGACCATCTCCTTTTATTGTGGTTCCGCATGTCAGGCGCCATCTTGGATTCCCTGGATTCCCCGTGAGGCCTTCGCCGCGCTCCCCGCCGCTACCTTTCGCGACCCCGCCGGCTTGCTTTTCGAGCGTGACACGCTCCCGACTGCAGAAAACCAAACCTGAATGACGGGAAAGTGGCTCTTTATTCGTCTCTGTTCTCCCCCCTGAGTTCAGGCGGCCTCCGACGCCGCGACGCCGGAAGTGTTTATTCACGCTCCTCTCCTTTGTTCGCGTCTCAGCGACGGCTTCACCTGTCAACGCGAATTATTCACAGCGATTCAAACTGCACGTGAACGTCAGCGAAGGTTCCTTTGTTATGTCTCTTAAAGGGATTTCTTGATTCAAAATGCGATCTGACTGTTTTGTGACTCCCAAAAACCAAATATGTGTTTCTAAAGATAACCCAATTAATCCCCAAGGTCGCGTTGTGTCAAAGGGAATCAGAGCGTTGGCTTAATTAAGATTATCAATTATTGATTAAAAAACAAAAACCATTATGTACTTGTATTAAATGTGTCATTCCCTGAAATTAACACCTGCCAAGATGATGTTTTCTAAGTAAATAAGAATAAGGAAAAAGTCGCTGGAGTTTGAATCCAAACTGCATCTTTTTGAGCGACGATGTTGTTTTCCGGATGTTTCGGCTCCGTAGGAGCTTTTGTAAAAGAGGAAGCCTTACATTATTTACCAAAGACAAGTGCTTCCTTAAGCAGCACAACGCTTTGTTCTGCCTCCTCGCAAGGCTTCTTCACAGAAACCGAATGATGCTCTTAATGCGGCGCTGCTGCTCGCGGGCATCGGGGGACGGGCCCACGTGGTCGCAGGACGCCAGAGGAACAGAAAGAAACCCGTCACTCCAGGAGGAAAAAGCCGCAGTTTAATGTTCAGCCTCACCGCGAGTGGAACTAAAGGTTTTAAGCGCCTCAGACAGTTTGTTTTTCCGGCTAAATGAATAATTGATGTGAGGCCAAATTAGCACGAGATTACAGTGAGATGGTCGAGGCTTAAAACAGAATACGGCCTCTAAAACAAACAGTGATGTCATTTAAACACTTTCCCTGTTTTCACTACGAGATGAATATGGATCTCAGACGTGTGTGTGTGTGTGCGTGTGTGTGTGTGCGTGTGTGTGTGTGCGTGTGCACGCAGGCCATCTAATACCTCGCTGTCTCTGACAATTCATCTCACGCATTGGAGCAAAGCTCAATACAAAGAAAACAACATCATGAATAATCCAGAGGTAAATGTGTCAGGAAATGTGTGTGAAAGCGAGTCGCCCAGAAAGTTGATGTAAAATGCGTCTTCTTTTTTTGCCCGTTTGGTGTCTCACGTTCGCACACTCCAGCTCTGCTTTATCTTTCTTCATGAACATGCATTATTTCTCTGCGTTCATTTGCATTTGCTGATGCAACGTGTTCATATAGGAATCTGTCTGCAGGCTTTAAATATTCATTCAGTTTGGCTCCTCTCTCTTTTTTTTTTCCTTCGCCTTTTGTGTGAAATGTGGAATTTCCTCGCGGCCGATTAAGCGAGGACTTAAAGACCTCCCGCCGTTCTGGATGAAGACCGTCTGAACCAACGTGACCCAACGGGACCATACGTAGCCCAACGGGACCCAACGGGACCCAACGTGACCCAACGGGACCATACGTGGCCCAACGTGACCCATCGTGACCCAACGGGACCATACGTGGCCCAACGGGACCCAACGGGACCCAACGTGACCCAACGTGACCCAACGGGACCCATCGTGACCCATCGTGACCCAACGGGACCCAACGTGGCTCAACGTGGCCCAACGGGACCCATCGTGACCCATCGTGACCCAACGGGACCCAACGTGGCCTAACGGGACCCAACGGGACCCATCGTGACCCATCGTGACCCAACGGGACTTATGAAATGAGCCCTTTTCCTCATTAACCATGTTAAGGAAAACAAAAGAGATAAACGCTCGTTTGAATGTGTTTCTACACAGTTGATAAATAGGCTGCTTGTTTTAAGTCCCACTGGTTCCCACAGTGTGGAAGAAGATTTGGCAAAACAAAGCAGTTTATTTCAGATTTCGGCATTTGGCATCATTTGGTCTGTTTAAAGTACAAAATAGCAAAGACTGTCGACTCAAGTTCCCTCACGCCCTTAAACAGGCGCCTCCTCATTTCAGAAGATCCTCAAACTGAGGTTCTTATTTGGCTATTTAATGAGATTTAGAAAAAAAAGCTATTCGATTACACTTCGTCTGCTCAGGAGCTCAACCGTCAGTTAAATAAGTTAATCAGAAACGACAGCGTTTCACGGACAGCTTGCAGTACCCCCCCCCCCCCCCCCCCGGCACCCGTTCCACGCAGAGGGAGATAAACACGAGGGGCTGCAACTCTTGATTAAAAAAAATGAAATAAAACGGTGAAAAAAAAGGGGGGGAAAAAAACGGTGAAAAAGCGTAAATCTCAAGCTGTGCTGGAAACAACAAAGCGCCGTAAATGTGACCTGGCGGCATCAACAGGCCGTTTATCGAGCGCTCGAGCTTTGACTGATGGGGAAAGGAATTAGAAAAACTCCCGGGCGTCACGGCGGCGGCCGACACACACACGCTGCTCGTAAACACGACCCCGGCTGGAGACCTCGCCGCCCCGCCGCCGCTCGCGTTTCATCCTATTTGTTTGTGTGTGTGTGTTTTTTTTCTCTAGCTCAACGCCTGCTCTCTAATGGCGACGCGCCGATTGCCTGCGAGTCACCGCCGGGGGAGTCGATAACAATAATGCCTCCCTTCGGCTGCGGCTGCCACACAGTCGCCTCCCGCCGGCTTTTCCGTCCGCTCAAAATGCAGACATTTTATTGAGGTGTTAATAAAAATGGGATCAATTTTTCGTGTCTCGTTTTTTTGTTGTCGGAGGCGGCTGCGTCCTGACCCGCCGGGGAAACAAAGGAGAAAAACACTCACGTGGAGGGAGAGAGGGGTCAACATTCAACCCTGTCGTGAGGACAATGTCGTTTTCACACACGGACACGATTGTGCGTTTCACTTAAAGGAACAGCGTGACGCATTCGGGGGATGTTGTGTCTGATTGCTGCTGACATTAAGGAGAATTGTGTTTTCACACCTCGGTTTTATTTTTTATCTCCTCCTCCGTCCTCTTTCGGCCATTCTTTCTACGGTGGCCCAGAGAGGACAAACCGAGTTTGCATTTCTGCGTTTTTACGTAAAAAACGAACAGAATCCCGTTGAAAAGAAAAGCCGCCTGCAGATCCCCTTTCCAGTTTGTCCCTTTTCTGTGTGTGTGTGTCTGTGTGTGTGTGTGTGTGTGTGTGTGTGTGTGTGTGCGTGTTTGCCGCTTGTGTCGGTGATCCTTTACATCCATATGTCCTGAAGTTATGGTCCACATTATATCATATTGACATGACACTCAAAACAAAACTAACCTCGGCCGACTTTGATAACTCGGTATGGTATTCACGACTAGGTGTGTGTGTGTGTGTGTGTGTGTGTGTGTGTGTGTGTGTGTGCATGTGTGTGTGTATTAACATAACATATATAAGACTGCTTATGACTTTCAGAGCATCTGCTGGGTGCGGCCATGGCAGGGGGGCACAGGTGGTATATTGTTTGTAGCCACACACACACACACACACACACACACACACACTGATGAAGATCACAGATGCTGACCTTGTACGAGGCAGAGCTCCTGGACTGTCAGCTCTTGTCACACACACACACACACACACACACACTAAGACGAGGTGCCCGTTTACTCAGGGCCTGTCAGATGCTGCCGTCCTCCCCGGTGGGGGTAAAAGTGTGACGGCGGGGCTATCGAGGTGCGAGTGTCGATGAATAATGCCGCCGGGTAATGAGACGGCTGATGACGGGGCGGCAGAAGCGCGAGCAGGCGGCGACCTCGGGGGTCTGAACGCTGACGCCGACGCCGGAGGGTCCGAAAAACCTGCCTTCTCTGCAGCGACCAGCAGGGGGCGTCTCCTCTGGTCCCATTGGAGAGAACGACTCTACTTCTCTCTTGATTTATTCCCTCAGTTAACATTGTAAACACTATTTTGTGGTTTCAATCCCCAGTTTCAAGTCTTCTTCAACGCGGCGTGATGTTCGTTTAAAAGCAACGGTCTCTGTTTTTCGTTTTAGACCTAAAAACCCGCTCACAGAGACTTTAAAGCTCGTAATCTTTTTGCCGCCTTAAATGTCTCGATCACACGCTAAAGCGTCGCTGGAAATATTCAAACATTTTCAGTCCCGCGTGGCCCAGACGTTCTGTCGGGAAGCCACAGAACAAATCTGTATGTTCAATGTTGTTTTTGTTGAAAACAGCTTCCCGCTGCAGCCGAGGAAAAAAAAACATTTTTCATCATTTAGTCATTTGATCTGCCGTTGATCTTAAGATATTGATTTTAGCAGCTTGGAGTTCTGTTAAGTACTAGATGCTTCACAGTAAAATAAGTGATATGAACCCAGGAAGTAATGATCTTAGACCAAGCATCGAACCGACCAAAAGTAATTCTCATCATTTTCCACTGTATTGAGAAGATGGGAGGAGTTTCCACCTCAGGTTTCCATGGAGACCTGAAACTTTCTTACTTCCACCGAGAAGCTCAATCAGCGCTGCACCTCGCTTGATTTAACGACATCTTTAGATTCCCTTTTCGACACCTTGGGAGCAACTGACATTATTTTTTTTACGACGCTCGATCTAATCCAGATGTTAATTACACTCTTCTGCAGGATTACAGTCCATCAAGCGGAAAACAGCCGTAAATCTTGTCTCCGGCCGACAAATAGCTGCCGCGTAGTTGATGCCTGCGACCACAAACGCGGCAACAACAGCAACAACTCGGCGTCAAAGAAGACTCGCGGGGAGCAGCGAGTGCTCGGGCAGAGTGCTTCAGGGCGGGGCCACCTTCTGATTGACAGGTTGCTTTGTCTCTAGATCCCTCCGCCTGTCCAGACAGGGTCACTGCCCACGATGCGGCTACATCCAGGAGAAGGTCCC
>CM037922.1:1717500-1780000 GCA_021346845.1 Apeltes quadracus | reverse complement strand
GTGTGTGTGTGTGTGTGATCTTCTGCAACTATGGAAAGTCTATTTTTAACCTCAGGATGAAACCGGCTCAGAATCATTTGGAGCTGACTCTCCTCTGAATGAATCACTTAACATTAAGATCCTCCTGCTCAGATGAATCATTCACTTCTTCGCCTGGACTCTCACAATTGCTCTTTTTCTTTTCCAAATTAATTATAAGGTCTTATTTCAGTTAAATTGATGCCATTTAGCTGATTGCAAATCTTAACAGAAACGCTCAGATCATTAAAGCAGAGAGTTAATTTCAACCCTAATCAAAACAGGTTGAGTTGAGCCGCGCACACACACACGCACACACACACACACACACACAGACACACACACACACACACACACACAGGACGCGACCACACGTCACAAAAGGATGATTCCCTTTGTTCATTCAAAGTTTGAACTGGCAGTTTACGTGTGTAGATCATTTTCCGTGTTGAATTGATAAAAAGAAAAAGCATATTGAAGAACAGCCTTTGAAACGCGGCTGCGTGTTCTTTTATTGGCAATAAGCCTCGGTCGCGGGTCCGACGCAGATTTACAGCTTTTCATTTCAATTCCTCTTCACGGTTCCGTTAATATTTTACGAACGCGGTTCATTAAGTCCTTTAAAACGCAACAGTTTGCACAGCGAACGTGACGCGACACTCGAACGTTCCTCATCTGCCAGGACGACGCGCACACACACACACATACACACACACACACACACACACACACACGCACACAAACACACGCACGCACACACATACACACGCACGCACACACTGCGATAATCTGGAATTAGATTGGGATCGTACAGACCCGAGTGAGTTGCAGAGACGTGATGTCGCATGGCGCGTTTCTCACTGCAGCGAACGCGCTCAGCAGTTTGTGCCGCCCGGCCCTCCGCCGAGTCTTTAGGTATCAATAATGGAGGAGGGCCGCATTCAGCGCGTTCAACGGGAAGACAGGCGTACTGCCGCCTGTTAGCTCCATCCATGATGCTTTCACAGGCTGTTTGGACCACATGGACGGGATGCAGCGGCCCAAACGGATGCAACATGTCCGGGGCTCCTTTCAAAGCGGTTCCATGTTACATGATCTTCATCAGCAGGTTGACTTTGACGTGTTTTTACACTCTCTGTTTCTTTGAGATAGTCGGATGTGTCCCCCAGGCCTCCAGAAGGCTCGCATAGAGGTGGTTTTGCTGTTAACTTGTGTGTTACTATGACCTCACTCTTTAACCGTTTCACCGTCACACGCTGAGCGAGTCGTGCAGTTCGATCTGTGTCGTCCCGTGAAATGATGAATGTGGAACAATGATGAAATAGAAACACACAATAACAACGCGCAGTTGGAAAATAAAAGTTTCATTTCAAAATCATTTTGATGACTTTTATGTGGATGAGGAAAACCGCAGGGAGTCAAGAGCCGAAGGTGCTGAAGAAAACAAGCATCAGCATCCGGCGAAATGAGCAGGTGACACATGAATGACAGTAATAAGGTTCACAAACAAGGAGAGAAGGAGTGTCGACACCTCTTTCTGCGGTAAGTGAATAATGGGGCAGCTTGTTAAAGGGGAAAGCTTGACATGGTTTAACAGGGTTTAAAAATAGCAGGTGCAGAACAAGCGGAAGTCTTGTTGTTTGTTGCTCTGTTTTTTCTCTCTGGAGAACCGTCGATATCACGGAGAGAATTCAGCCGTGTGCGTGTGTGTGTACACACATATATATATATATATATATGTGTGTACACAACATCTGTCAGTTATCTCAAACATCAGCAGCGGGGCTAAACATCTTGCCTTGATGCCGGGTCCCTGTTGACCAGCCAGCAAAGCGCTCCTCTTTCCTAAACTTCATCTCGCTCAACATCCGACTTTTCACACGGGGGGGGGGGGGCATGGGGAGGGGGGGGAGAACTCCGGAACACGCCGCAATCTCTCCACCTCCAGGAGCCCCGAGGGACCCCCGCAGTACAACGCATCCGGCAGACAAGCCGCGCTATCAGCGGAGGGATCCGATTCCGCCTCTTCGCGGGAGGAAAACAAAGAAGCGGAACGTGCTCTCTCTCGCTGTCAGCATCACTGCACTCCTGCTGCTCATTACCTGAACATCATAAAAACAAAGCTAAATGGAAACAAGCGCCCGCTCGCTCTCTCTCTCTCTCTCTCTCTCTCTCTCTCTCGGGGGCCCCGCGGAAGGCTTTGCGGGGAAAATGTACAAAATCAAACGAAGTGAATGTAGCACATGTAGTAAATGTGGACGTGTGATTTTAAAGAGGGGAAGCGGGATCACATGACGTCTGGATGTGCGACGGATGAGGTGTCAGCGGGGGACAGTGCCGGCCCGAGCCTCTTGGGGGCCCTAAGCAGAATTGTATTTGGGGGGCCCCCTCCCACCACGCACACTCACCTGTGCTAGAAGATTATTGGCACAAATGTCACGCTATACTGTTATAGCGAAAATTATAAACGAATACAGTGAGGTTATAATACAAAACTAGGGCCGCTCAGGGCCGGCCCAAGGCATAAGCGAACTAAGCTGCTGCTTGGGGCCCCAAGCAGCCGCTATGCCTTGGGCCGGCCCTGAGCGGGGAGGTCCGCGTCTTTGGGTGGTTTTCTGGGTGGGCCTAGTTGCTGCAAACCCCCCCTGTTGTGCAGCTGACAGACAAGGTGCTGCGGTTCGTCCTTGGGAGCAGGGGGGAGGCCGAGGCGGGACGCTTTCGATTATCCCGGAGAAAAAAAAATATGAAATTGGGCTGGGATAGGTTGCGGCGTGTCAAGTTTGCTCGGATGCCACGGGAAGATCGACCGCTGCGCTTCCCTAATTAGGCGCGAGATGCTTTCTTTCCATCTGCAGGGAGGCAGTGGATTTCACGCGCGGTCATGTGTCTACTGGTGTTTGTGCGAGTGTGTGTGTGTGTGTGTACACATGACATGCATGCCCTCTGCAAAAAAAAGATCAATGTCTGTAAGAATATGAAGGAGGCGGTTATAGAGAAAAATGGTCTCGCAGCCGATGTAGTGATTTATTGGACTACTCGCTTTCTCACACCAACACGCACGCTTAAGGATCCTTACAGGAAAGGAGAGAGGGGAGAAAGAGCAAAGTTCGCCCGGGGCAATGAAACCCACCGCTGTTGTCGAGGCCATGGCTAAATCAAGCCTTTACCTGTGCATGCAGGAGCCGTGTCAACGCAGGCCGTCGTGTGTGCAGCACCCCCCCTCTGTTCACCAGCAGTCAGAGCTGCGAGGTGCAGAGGGGCCCCCGTGCATGTGTTACAAATACTATGCCCACGTGTGATGAAATGACACTGTGGCATCGGAGCATGCTAGCAGACGGCGCAGAGGATGCTAACACATGGCTCGGTGACACGTTAGAAGCCAACGACGCTGCAAGAATGAATTCATTGTCTCACTCTGGGACTCATTAAAGCGCTGCGCTGGTGCCTGGCGTGACGTGGGCTGAGTAAACGCTGTCCCTTACCCTCCCGAAAAAGAAAAGGGGCTCATTAAAACACACAAGAGCAAAGCGGAGCCCAAAAAAAGGAGCAGCGAGCGCGTGACCCATTTTGGCTCGCGACTACGACACACACACACACACACAGACACACACACGCATCCTGAGCAGTGAACTGAGACACGACGTGGACGAAGGCCACACAAGTCAAATGTGCCAAAAGGAATCACATTAGTTACCTAAATGAAATTTGATTAACATCAAGTTGAATCAGAAGCTGAAACAGTAAAAGGGGGGGGTGGGGGGTGGATGAGGGTGGGAGGGTTCTGCTGCAGGGCTGCACTGGCCGGTGCTGAGGTTTGCACTGTCGCATGTTCTCCTCGTGCCTGCGTGGCTTCACTCCAGGTGCTCTGCCGTCCTCCCAAAGTCCAAAGGACATGCACATGGCTTCTCGCGGGAGGCTGGAATTGCCTTTAGTTGCGTGAATATGAGCGGCTCGCTGGCTGGGATTGACTCTCTCAGGATGATGAGCAGCATGGAGGAAGACTGCTGCTGTGGGGTTGAATAGGGGAGGCTGCCCTTCTTTTCCCATTCTTCTTTTTTTTTGGCTTTCTACTAAGTTCTTCACCTCCTCCTCCTCCCCGAAGCACTCCGAGCTCGGAGACCACATGACCTCCACAGCGGTGTTTCCAGACAGCTCTGCAATATCACCCGAGCAGTTTAAGTCCTACCAGGGGTGTTTTAATCGACCTGCCGCCTATGCAATGAAACTGTTAAATAGAGGCAAAATGCTAATAAAACTGTATTGTGTCCACTGGCCAGATGGTGGCTCATTAACAACCTTTTTCTTACATGTACGGGAAAATTATATGTAAACCACGGATGGTTTCAATTCATATCATTCTTTCCTCACAAATTAAAGGCACACTGGGACATTAGATTCTTCCGTTCGGGATTGGAACAGAACATTTGTATTTGTGCCTAAACTCCTGCCAAATAATTCATCCAATCGATTTTCGAGCATTCTGCCTCTCTGCGCTCGAGTGGCTATTTGTTTGCTTGTCGTGATCATTTGGGTGCTGCGGGTCAATCACTTCTAATTGCCTACGATACTTTTCACAAAATAAACTATTGCTTGTTTAAGCAATTATAATCAAAATTGAATCCGTCGTACCACTTATAACTGCATTTCAGGGAGTTTCCCTCTGTGGTTCTGCGGTAGTCTGATATGCTTCTTTAAAACTTGCATAGTGAGACACTATGTTCCGTCAAAATTCCGTACCACTAAAAAAGATGATCAGCCTGTTGCTTGTACCTCTATTTATTTTTTAATAAACTCTTTCTTCTTCTCATCACTACATCAGTGATATGCTCCCTGGGGATATATGTTGGCGTTGTGGTTGTACTTCTTGAACAATAAACTAATTAGCAACTCTCTCATACGTCTCATCTCGACTTTCACATACTCCAACACTGACACCTGGCGGTGGAATACTAACACTGCACTACAATTATAGTACCCGACTCACTGCAGCAGTTCCCACAAATACAAAATATACAGACATATATTATAATAGCGGAGATCATTTTTTCTTACATTCACATACATGATGCCTCATTTACAGACCAACTTAATTTCACTTAACTCAACAATATGACGACATAATTTGAAAGTGGACAGTGTGTAACAGGTGATGGTGAGCGGGGTTCTGAATGCAAATAAAACTCACACTATTGTAACGCTGTTACGCTGTTCGGTTAAAGGTAATTGAATATTATTTTCTTTGTATACAATGTAGATTTGTTTAAATTTCCCCTTGAGTGATTAATAAAGCATCTATCCATCCATTTCTATTTCATCTCAGTTTCTGTAGACTGCAGCTCCCGCCATGCAACTCGCTGTGCGTGATGACGTCACAGGACATCAACAACTCACATGTGGCCTAGAAGCGCCGTTGCCCCGCTGTGTTAGCATCGAGTGGGTAATGTGGATCTGACTTCCCCACCGAAGCGCCCCACTTAAAATACACATTACACGTCTGCTCGCGTATTGTACACAGCTACACCCGAGCCAACATGCCTCCGAAGAAACCCGTCCCGCCCGGGGGAGGTAAAAAAACTCAAGAGAAGAAAAAGGAAAAGATAATTGAGGTAAAGACAAAATAACACGAGTTAGCACGTCGGCGTTAGCTGACCATGCTAACCGCAGCTAGCTGGCAGGGGGGGGCGCCGAAGTTACACCGGCCTCCTGACAGTTGTCAGCGCTCTCCCATTATTATGGGGTCGTGAATCACTTAGTTGACGCGACAATCACGAGTAATCGTCATGTTTTAATCAAAAGCGAGCGCGTCAACGGACAGGCGGCCAACTTCGTTCATTTTGACCGACGCTCGTGTCTCAATGGGGCGAACGAGCCGCTAGCAAGGCCGCGCCGCCGCAGCAGCGATCGTTCACACTTGCGTCCTAGCAAGGTTCCCAAAATGTCCCCTAAATCCTAAGATCAAGGATGCGGGTCTTTTATCTTGACGTTCGCGTGTGTAATCGGCTTGGTTTGCTTGCATAACGTTGCAACAGCCGTTAGCGCGGCGCGGTGGGCCTGCTTCAGCTCGGCCTCGCGGGGGATGAGGGCATAGATTTAAGCTGGAAACTGTCATTTAGTTTGACTCTAAACCAAAATTCGCGTATCCGATCCATAATTCGTTTTTTAAGCGGTTCTGGCCATTACGTTAACCGCGTGTGGCTGCCGGTGAGTCTCGCCGTTAGCCGCCTTAACGCGTTAACGTTAATGTCACGTCACCAGCTGCTCGCCGGTCAGTTCCGATTCCTGCGAATTCCGGTCGAACCGAAATGAGCCGCACGTCTGCGTATTGCGTGTGAGTCGTGTTTGCTGTGGAGGAGGAGGAGAGTTGATTTCCTGTGAATCCAGTACATCACCAACAGGTCGTTTGATTAAAGAGCACAGCGGGTGTCCGGAGCCTGATGCCGCTCGTCCCTCCGGCCACGATAACACGTCAATTCAAGAGTAATGGAGCACCTAAAGACACCTGAGTAAAACAACAGAACCCAACTTTTTATATCGTGCTTTTAGATTTTATTAATGGAGCTTGTGTGTCATATTTTTGATTTTGGAGTCAACTGTACCTTTTTTAATAGTTTAACCGGGTATTAAACCGTAAACTGGTGAATGCTACGAAAATCGGAGGATCATAATAACAATAATGTATTTTTGAACGCACTTTTTATTCAAGAGCATCTCTGACGAAATACCTCCATGTCCATCGTGGGGCTTTTTCAAAAAGTGAGAGTAGGAGGTGGTCAGATCTCAAGAAGCTTTTTTTAAAATGTGTATTGGTGCCTTTTTGAGTTCTGCAGCAACTTGCTCTTGCTTTGTCGGAGCTTTTTGGTTCCGTTTTCATATTGAAAGTTTTGTTTTCCTGTTTTATTATTTCAGGACAAGACGTTTGGTCTGAAGAACAAGAAAGGGGCCAAGCAGCAGAAGTTCATCAAGAACGTCACTCAGCAAGTTAAACCGCCTACCAGACCGGTCAGGAGGAAGTTTTTGTTCTATCTTGTTCTGTTGCTTCTCCCTCCCTTCATATTTCACACTTGTCTCCATGCTTCTTCTATTCTCCTTATGCCCCATTGTCCTTAATGTCAGCTGTGAAACTGAACAACCATTGGTTGTCGACCAGATCTCGCTGCCTGTAATTGTGCTTCACTGGAAGAGATCCCTTTTCAAATAGCTCTGTGTGTGTTTATTTTGGCGGCCCAGGGCGAGGGAGATAAGACCACCAAGAAGATCGACAAGAAGAAGGAGTTGGACGAACTCAACGAGCTGTTTAAGCCTGTAGTCGCTGCCCAGAAAGTCGCCAAAGGTCTGTGACAGAAGATCAATGAACATGAGGGGAAAAGTGTTTCGGCCACTGCACCCGAAACCGATGAACAACCCTGCACGAATCTCCCGTGTTCTCTGCAGGCGTCGATCCGAAGTCGGTGCTGTGTGCGTTCTTCAAGCAGGGCCAGTGCACCAAAGGAGACAAGTGCAAGTTCAGCCATGATTTGACGATGGAGAGGAAATGTGAGAAGAGGAGTCTCTACGTGGACGAAAGAGACGACGAGCTGGAGAAAGGTGAGCGTGTGCCGCCTCAGTGACACGATGGCGGCTGGGACGAAGTGTGATTGTGTTGTCCGTCAAGTAAAGACTTCGATTATTTTAGGGGACGGCTGACGTATTGAAAGTAAAAAATTAACAAAAATCAACCAGAAGTTAATTGACACCTGACAGTTGGTATCCATGGAAACTTAAAGTCTCAAAGAAGCACAACTAGTTTACTAAATCAATCCAATCAGTGTGTGTGTGTGTGTGATCCTCTTCTAGAGAGTTCCTTAAAACGCTTCATCACCTGTTTGAATGACTCGTGGTGTTTCTGTTTAGACACCATGGATAAGTGGGACGAGAAGAAGCTGGAGGAGGTGGTCAACAAAAAACACGGAGAGGCGGAGAAGAAGAAAGCCAAAACGCAAATCGTAAGTCCTGTATGATGATGATGATGATGAGGATGGAAAAAACATTATTTTGATAAAGTGACCGGCTGTTCTCCTAAAAGCATTGCGTTGGTGGAAGCCTGCTCACTAATGTGGTCACCGTGTGGTCTACAGGTGTGTAAGCACTTCCTGTACGCCATAGAGAACAACAAGTACGGCTGGTTCTGGTCGTGTCCGGTGGGGGGCGACGTCTGCATGTACCGGCACGCTCTGCCCCCCGGCTTTGTGCTGAAGAAGGACAAGAAGAAGGAGGAGAAGGAGGAGGACAAGATCTCGCTGGAGGAACTGATAGAGAACGAGGTAAGGACGGATGGAGGGAGGAGACCCCCGTAGCGACTGTCAATCAGGCGCCAGATAATTGTTAAAGATGGAACCGCCGCCTCCGGATGCTCTCTCTGACCGCCGTTGCCTCGGAAACGACCCCCACCCCCGCCCCCACTCTCCCTGACGCCTGTCTCTCCGCAGCGAGCGGCTCTGGGCGCCAACGTGACCCGGATCACCCTGGAGACCTTCCTGGCTTGGAAGAAGAGGAAAAGGCAGGAGAAGGTTTGGAACGCGTTGGGTCGCTCGTTGGTTTATTGACCGATTAACGGATCCACGTCTTGACATTTCCCCTGCGTGTTGTCGGTTAACAGATCGACAAAGCCGCGTTGGAGATGGAGAAGAAGAAGGCCGACTTCAAGGCCGGCAAATCGCTAGTGGTGAGTGGGAGGGTTTTGAGTTCCCTTAATCTATTTCATTGGCGTCGCAGAAGTTTCCTGCAGTGACTAATCGGATGCGTCCGCCTGCAGGTGAGCGGCCGCGAGGTGTTCGAGTTCCGGCCGGATCTGATCGACGAGGACGACGACGAGGCCACGGACGCTCAATACGCCAGCGACGGCGACAACACAGAGGAAGACGACAAGGTAACGAAGCGGTGCGGTTTGTCATCGTAATACTTCCTGTGAGGCACAGAAACGTTCACAAGCTTGAGCTCAGGACTGCTGCTCGGTTTGTATCCTGTTTGTGAACTTTAGAGATCCGATATTTAATTTAACTCAAACTACTGGAACGTTGCGTCTCCGCCTGCATCGCTCCGCTGCAAATATTCAGCACATGAGCCTCAAAAGTCTCCCATCACGTTTTCCTTTATAAAAACTTATTAATGAGCTTTCTTACAGATGAGTGTGTGTGTGTGTCCCGACTTTTATCATTTCTGTCACAAAGCAAATGATAATTCTGTTAATTGTCTGCACCTGTTGTGTGACAACAGGGCTGTAAAACCATTTAAACTCAACACAGGAACAATTCTCCTTAAATTAACACAGCTTTGCTTTTATGCCACTTAGTTTAATTTCTGGGTGGGTTTTTTATGAGTGAATCCCTGATCAAGTGCAAAAGGGCATCTAGCAGGACGACTCATTACTTCACATTCAGTGTTATTTTTTAACCCTGTACAAACACTTTCCCTCTTTTTTTTTTTTTATTTCAGGCAAGTTCCACAGAGGTCCAGGACATAGACTTATCCCGCTTTGTTCCACAAGAGGTGGACAATACGGGCATCACCGTAGCAACCACGGACCGCTTCACCTCCAGGAACAAGACTCGGCCGACGGGCACGCACAGCGGTGAGGACGGCGCCGGCTGTTTGTCCCCAGCTTTGAGGTTTGTAGCTCAAATCCTAACTTCTGCTTCTGCCCCTCTGCAGAGGAGCAGCTGAACGGAGCTTGCGGCGCCGATGCCAACGGGCTTTCGGGGGCAGAGGGAGGCGGGGAGGAGGAGGAGGACGACGAGGAAGAGGAAGTACCGGTGGATGAGAACTTGTTCACGGGTGAAGACCTGGAGGAGCTGGACGAGGAACTCAACACACTGGCGCTGGAAGAGTGAGCTCTTCAAAAACGGGGGGGGGGGGGGAGAGGAGACGGACTAAGGGGCGAAAGGGACCGAGCCGTGGATGCATGGAGCTAAAACAACAAAGAGAAAGACGTTCTGATGATTTTAACTTCCAGAGACTAGTAATAAAGCCTGATTCTTTCACCACATCACTGCCCGTCTCTTGACGCCTCTTTGTCTTCTCACATCCGGCCGCGTCCTCGGTCGACTCCACGTGAAAACCAGATTTCATCCTGCAGGACAAACTCCCCAGCGACGTAAAGGGCCTCAAAACTCAAATGCAGTGACATGGCGGGAGGTTTGAATGAGTACTAGAGATTAACGGCGTAGGAAGATGAACAGGAGGGATTCTGTTGTAAGAAACTGAATCTGTTCACCTCATACCAAAATAGATTTCATTCAATTTAAGACCACGTGAAGCTTCTAATACATCGCTCGAGAGCAGACCAGTAATTAAGCCCCCAGCATGGGGAGCAGATGTCACATTTCCAACGCGATTGTAATATGTTCTCATGACTCCTGAGGAAATAAAAGATTACTGTTCATCCAGTGTGTCTCCTTGTGACAAATGTGATCCAACATTGTTTCTAAATTAATTTGTACACATAGCATGTGCAATACCTTCAAAATGGGAATTGAAGCAGAAGACACAGCAGAC
Source organism: Apeltes quadracus (assembly GCA_021346845.1). Classification (NCBI taxonomy): domain Eukaryota; kingdom Metazoa; phylum Chordata; class Actinopteri; order Perciformes; family Gasterosteidae; genus Apeltes; species Apeltes quadracus. Next base: position 1,769,452 of record CM037922.1, on the reverse strand, counting down.
ACTGACCGGCTCACTGGTCATCTAGTGAAGTTCACTCAACAAATCACTTTATTTAACCATTCTTAAGAACGAGGAATCTGACAATAGTTCAAAAATATGGTTTTCAGATAAGACGGAAATGAATTAAATATTCATTAAGCAGCTACAGAAGACACGAGAGGCTGAAGGTGATGTTTAAATGATTTATTTTTACTTACACAAAAAAAAAGTACAGTTAATCTTTGACCTAAACTACATGGGGAGATAACGGAATGCCACGTAATAAAAAGGCCAGATTTGAAACAATCTTCCTGCTATGACGATAATAAAAAGAAATACTGCCTCTGAAGTGAACATGATAAAAACATGGCGCTTACCACAAACTACAGAGACGATACACGATTAAGACTCCACCTCGGCTGCTGCTTCCGCTTGCTATTTACTATCAGTGAGTCACCGGACAGAAGTAGGGTCATACAGGTGTCAAAGGTCGGGTCAGTGGTCGGGAGAAGGTCCTGATATGGGTCGGTCGGTCAGGTCAGGTGTCATTGTGTCGTGACAACAGTCGCCTAGGGAACAAGAAGCTGCAGTGTTATTCACAAGAACCCCGACGACAGGGAAACAGTTGTACAGGTGTTTACGTGAGACTCCAGTATGCACTTCATATGATTTGCAAGATTAAGCTTCGATGCCAAAGTGGTCGTGTGCTTCATTAGAGATGCTATTTCTTCTTCACTGCTCTGTGCATCTTTTAAACGCCACGTGACGAGCATCATATGAAGTAGGTTGGTAACAGTTCTTCGGTTAATACTGCCGTTCACTGCCGCGGGGAAACTTACCGGCCATTTGGGTCACGCGCTCCTAGAAGTTCCGAGGCCGTTTGTGGGATTCCTCTCGAGGGGGATCGGCCAGCATCACCTTCATCTTCACGCCGTTGACGACCTGACCGTGGAGCGCCGCCATTGCGTCGTCTGCACACTGAACGGAGGGAGCGGGGAGAACATGTGACTCCATCTTTACTTCCATGCAGCCAATGCTGCCTATTCCTCTGCGTCTTCAGTTCAAAGTCTCACCTGTTTCTCTGAATACTTCATGTACCCAACTTTCCGTCCAGGGACCAGATGGACCTCGATGAGGGAACCGTAGCGACTAAAAAAGAGAGAGAATGCTTTGTTTCGCCCAATTGTCTGCAGCATAATAGGCCAGTAATGCAGGAGCATTTAACGTGATGCTTCCCTCCAGCTTGGAGAGGTGATTGACTTAACCCTGTCGTGTCGTTATGAATAAGTACGATAAAATGAATGAGAGGCCAACCAGAAAACGTCCTCCAGCACATCGGGAGGCAGCGGGGAGGGACTGAACACGACAAACAAGCGCTCCTTCGCTTTGCTGTCGGGTGGAGCGAGCTTCTTCAGAGGCGGCAGGTTGACGTCCGTCTGAATCCGGAGCATCGGGGAGATGGGGAAACTCTGGAGGGAAAAGACACACATGTCAATAAAATACAAGAACTGTGTACAGAAAATAAGAACTTAAGAGTTAATATGACCTGTAAGTACTTACAGGAGGTTTCATTGATTGGCTGGATGAGGGTCCGTTCCACGGTGTCGACATCATCTGAGTTGTGACAAACTGCATGGCCATCCGCCCGACGGGACTAGACAGAAACAAGAGCCCGTCTCAGTGGTTAATCCCCACTAGGTGTTCCCAATACTTTGAGTTAATGTTACCAAAACGCCACTGATGATTATCTAAATGACTATATATTTTAAGTAGCATTTCAGCTGCATGCCTCCATTAACTTTACTGCAGACATACTAGTGTCTTTTCAATAAGAATATACATGTGTGGCTGCGCGTACCTGCTGCGGTCCTCGCCGTCATCAACGAAATTGACCGACAGCCTGTTGCCGGGCGGATATTCAAAGCCATTCAGCTTTTCCCTGGCGTAAAACGCGGATCCCAGATTGGCGTAGCGAATCAGAGCGTGACCTGAGGCCAAAGAGTTTTAGTTTTAGAGCCAGCAAAAAATAACTGGGGGAATGAAGCCCGTCCATGGCGCTCACACCGACCTTTGTTCATCCCATAAGCGTCTCGCTGCAGCTCACAGTACTCCATGCCGGGAATGAGGTCGAAGAGAGCGAAAACCTGCTCCTGGCTCAGCGCGGCGCGCGTCGACATCATGAGGCAGCGCGTGAAGTCCACGCTGGAGCGGTAGTCGATGGCAGGGTAGTTACCAGGGTCAGCTGTGGGAGGACAGGAAGAGACAGGGACGACTAGTCAGGGGCTGCCAATAGTATGTGACCTTTGACCGCCATGCTACCAAGCTAATAGGAAGTTATTGGCAGGAAAACAGGGGCGTACTCATAAAACCATCAGTACCGATGCTAAAAATTTAATTAAAAAACGCCATTGGGCCACGTTTTAAACACTAGTTATTGTACAATATGGTCTTTCTAAGCTCTTTTAAGTTTGTCACAAAGCACAGGAATCAGTGATGCGTGTGTTATTACTGACTCTCGAGCTGATCACAGGCTTTGAACTGAGAACTGGAAGCCTGACGAATACTGAATAAGGATGTCAAACAACGGCGTACCCATAGGAAAGGCATACTGGTTGGAGGCATCACCGCCGCCGCCACCGCCGCCCGAGTAATCGCCTCTGGGCGTTCCCCCGGAGTAGTCCTCGGTCACTGGCGCCTTGGTGCGAGGTTCGGCGAGGATGGCCCTGTAAGCTAACGACACCATCGCCGTCATCTTCAAAGCCACAGCTGTCAGGTAGCACCAACTGATCAACTAATTCTTGACATTAAGATCGAATAGTATTTCTTCCCGCGGCTACTCCAACCACCAGTAACGAATCAGTGAAGGCTTTTGAAATTACTTTTGTCACAGTTCTCGATAGCGATGGCAGCTTGGGAGGGTTTGTAGTATCTCACGTAGCCCAGGCCTTTGCTTTCCCCAGTGGACTTATTCTTGATGATCACACAATACTCGATATCACCGTACTCCTGGAGAGAGGGGAAGACAAAGCCCAGCGATGACACAGGTCCTAAGGCATGCTGCTAAACTCGTTACGTGGGATAAAGCGTTGTTGTCTCAAGTGTCAAAAGATGAGAGTTACAGACAACGTTCAAGGTCACTTCACTATTTCAGAGAGCAAAATGTCGGAGTTATAATGAGAAAGAAAAAAAAAAAGTCCATCGGTTTAAAAATGAGTACTGAATATGAATGAGTTACTTTGAATGTGTCCTTTAGGTCCTCCTCCGAGAAGGACTTTGGGATCATAACGAAGATCCTGGTCAGCTCCTCGTCCTCGACGTCTCTGTGTCTGGTTGAGGACCTGGACTGGGCGATGAACACCTACACAACCAGCAAGAGAAGCAACCCGGTCACCATCGTGGCAACAACCACGATCCACACAATCACGTGATTGGAATCCCTTTGGGACCGTTCAAATAGTTAGCTTTAGCAAACGCTAGAAGTTTAAACAAAACTAAAAACACACAAGTATTACACGTTCCCGTAAATGGCGGTTACTTTTCAGTAACTAAGTTACTTTTGTAACGTTGTCTAAACCCTGATCTCACGGAGGTGTTTTCATATGAAACCAAAGGGGTTTCCGCCCATTAGCTGTAGCATTGCTAGCAAGCTAGCAAACAACGGAATCTGGACATGTGTCAACCGTAAATCGTATTGCCATGGCGACCTATCCGTCGGCGGTACCTTGACGGGTTTAGTCCCTTCCATCAGGACTCTGCCGTGCATCTCCTCCATGGCCAGGCAGGCCTGGGATGACTTGGCGAATTTCACAGTAAGCGATTCCTTTGGACTCTTTGGTCTGCTTGTCTTTGACGACCCAAACGCCGTGGATGTCTCCAGTAAACGGAGAAACTTTCCCGAAGCTCATCCTCGGTTATGGACCGACTCGTGACCACGAAAAGCCGACTGTTGGGAGGTTCGTCGAGGTTTTCGATTTGTTTTGTGTTGGTGTTTGTTGGGAACTCCTCCATCTTGGCCTTCGCTTCGCCACACTGGTGCCGTTGCGAAGAGCCTTTGGTGCTGCGTTCAGGTGCGGCTCGTAACCTCCCATTTCCTGCGGAAACTCGGCAATGACAAATCAAAAAGCAGCTAATTAAACACAAGTTTAATAGGTAGACCGTGGCCGAAAGGACGGCGACCATCGCTTATTTATTCATGACAACATCAAAAAATAAGGTGAAAAATAAGGACGTTTTGGAAAATGTGGTTTAGAAAAACAGAATGTGGAGGATGTAGTAAGGACATTAAAGGGACAGCAAAGGAAAAACTTCATCTTTGTCGACCATAAGTTGCATTGAGTTAATTTACTCCTAATTTAGCGGGCTGTAGTTAGATAGTTGTGTGAATTCCCATGTCCGGAAAGCTATCATGAGAGCTTCAATGTCACCTATTTGGCGGAGGCTGTAACCAGCAGGTACTGCAAATATTAGACACGGTGTGCGTGCACGTAACTCGGCTGTCAGCTGATATATTGCGTCAGAGGCTTGTGGCTTATGTCAGGTTGTCACACAGTTTGAACTCTTTGACCGTATTGAAAACTAAAGGGGGCGGTGCTTTCAGGTTGTTAACTCCAGCTGTTGCCCTTGAGGACATGGTGGGTCACCTTTAGCTTTATTGAATATTCTGTCTTACTCATACGTCGTCCCTTCTTCATGTCTTATCTTTTATTGTGAGGAACATCTGAAGTTCAGAGAGGTGATTTGTCTATGAACGTTTACTATCCTATTACACAATTATATATTAGTGAATTATATAACTAGACAAGTCCTCAGACCACCCTCAATTATATCAATGTATGTGGAAAAATAAAATTATTGTATTGATCAAATGTACTCGGATATATTCTTCACTCCATAATGGCAGAGAACACACATTTTAATGTGTATAAGCGATGGATCCCCCTATAAGGCTACTCCAGCAGGTGCCTAGAAGCCGAGATATGCGACCGGTTGCGTGTACGTGTAACAAAATACACTTCCTTCTCGGACCCTCGTCTCATCTTCCACGAGAATATTGACACATCTTCAACGCCATATTTCACATTTTCTAAAACAGACTATTTCATTAATGTATATTTCAAGCTTTGCGTCCCCAAAATCCATCGATTTTCTAATCTATGTAAATGATGTGACTTCGGTTTAAGGAAGCTTCCGTTTCTAGAAACGGGACTGGGCCGGATTGTGGCACGTGATCGGATGATGACGTCAAATGCCGGTGCCTCTAAAGTGAAGTGACCTTCTTTACGTCCGCCAGACAGAAACCAGCTCATCAGCCCACAGAAGCAGCTTGAAGCTCCACCGGCGCGTTTTTAATCCAAAGGTAATTATTCATATTTCATGTTTAACCGTTGTAGCAAATACATGTCGGGTGTTGAGATCGTTTCGTTATAACTCGTGCTGAAGTACAACAGAAGGACATTTAAGAGGAAGAGGAGATTCCTAACGGTTTAGCTTTAGCTAGCTAACGTTAGCGCTATTGTTGGAGAACAGCTCCTTTTTGCTCTTTTCGCGTAAAAGTGGCAAATCAACCCAGGCTGTTATACCAGTGTAATGCCGCATTTCATTAGTGTACATTTAAGCTCCTTCCTAATGTCTCGCCGAGTCGGTGAAAGGTGTTAACGTTAGCTAACACTGCAGAGGATGTTCGGACGTCGACATTGAAGAATCCTTGACATCTCGAATATGTAACACGAACGCGTACCCGGGCTAACCTTACTGGCATGCTAGCACCGTGAACAGTACACTACAATGGGTCCATTAATACCATCTACGCAGGTCTGCTGAGGGAACTGCTTTCGCTTTAGTGGCGTTGGCGTGTCCTTGTTGGGGGAGATTCCCCCGCTGTCATGTTAGCGGCTGCCGGGGCTACGGCATTTATGCTAACCGTGGTTTTTCCCCTTGTCAACCTCTTAAAAGGTATACGTTCATGTACGGGATACTCTGTGGCTCCCAACAACACTGAACGCGGAATTTACCTTCAGACGTGACGTAACGTTAGATAACGACCAGCGTTGATAGAGCTAAGTCTTAAATAACGTCAGGACAGGCTAAAGGGCGTGGGCTCCAGTTTTAAACGCATTTCTATTCCTGTGAAATATTACGTTTTTATTTTCTATTCGAAACGCCTTCTCCGTGTGGAGTTGTTGGAGGTGTATTGGCTCGCATTGTAAGTGCTTCGGGCACGTGACGTGCACGGGAACATACTTTGCCATTACACCTTTTTTATTGGTCCTGGCTGCTCCTCCGTTGGGAGCGACCCGGTAATGCCTCCTCCAGACCACCGACAGCTTTCCTCGGGATGTAACCCGAGCCGAGGCCTCCAGCTGGGAGGCCATATTCGGGGAGGTAACTTGACGGTATGCGCAGCCTTGCTGGCCTGGAGCGGTTTCCCTGTGCACGTTCCATGGCCCGTTTCCTTGAAACGACCCCGGCGGCGTGCCATAACTTGTTGGAGTGCGGTCTTAGAACGCCCGGGGCTACAGGTGTGACCTTCAGCGACCTTCACAAGATGGCGCTGCGAATGACAATCTGCTGCCTATTGAATTTCTACTTCACACATCACACTGTCGCCACTAAACGTGCGTCTGCCCTCGCTTGCAGCTGACTATGGGAGACATTGCCAAGGGAAAGAAGGCCTTCGTCCAGAAGTGCGCTCAGTGCCACACCGTAGAGGAGGGCGGCAAGCACAAGGTGGGCCCCAACCTCTGGGGCCTGTTCGGACGCAAGACCGGCCAGGCCGATGGGTTTTCATACACGGACGCCAACAAGAGCAAAGGTCAGTTCACTAGGATCGAGATATTCATATTTAAAATATGTGTCATTATGGGATTTTGTTACATTGTAGTGTTCTACGGGTAATTGTGTCATAACTAGTAATAAAACAACTTGTGCTCAGTTATCCTGCCTAAATTGTTTAACCTGCTTTGACCGTCGATCATCTGTCTTCTTCCAGGTATTGTGTGGGGGGAGGACACCTTGATGGAATACCTGGAGAACCCCAAGAAGTACATTCCCGGAACCAAAATGATCTTCGCCGGTATCAAAAAGAAGGGAGAGCGCACGGACCTCATCGCCTACCTCAAATCGGCAACTTCATGAAGCAGTTATTAAATTCAGAATATTTAACGTGCTATTTTTGTTATTATTACATGTACACATGCTGAATATATAGTTTTATGTTGAGTCATTTTCACAGAAGGTTTCATTTATGTCGAAAAGCGGCCAGTGATTTAACAGCTAATGTCCTTTTAAGGTCAGGATGCAGACAATTGTACAAATGGCCAAACATAAAACTACTGTCATTTTATTTTCTGTGTGGATCTGTACTAACTAAGCCCATTATTTAATATTCATGAAGTGGATAGGTCACCTGACCTGCCACTCATTCTGTTTTTAATTGATGTCACGTGTCTGGTACAGAGGTACTCTTTAACATTTCTAAACCTATTTCTTGGAGAAAAGTAACCTAATGTCACCGTGAGAATGTAGATGTTTGGTGGTGCAGACGCTCCATCTACTCACAGCTTTCATGCCAACTGGAGTTTCTAACCTGAGACAATGTGACAGGGTGACTTTTCTACACTCTTTGACCTGTCCCCATGTGTTGGTGGTCGGACACTTCCTCTTGCCACGAATGCTTAAGTGTATATGTAACTGAAGCAGCCCTTGACCTCCGGTTTTTAAGCCCCCGCTGGTCACCAGACCCAGTACAAACTTAAACAGTTAGAACTGCCTCCCTGCAGCTAGGACGTGTTGGGTATATGTGTATATTAATGCCTTCAAACCACGCTGAGATCCCACCGGTGGGAAATCAGCTGGCAAACGACCTCCGCAGCTACATTACCACACAGAGGAACGAAGAGAGAATGAAGATTTTGTTATTTAGTCGGTTTCACAGGCCTGAAAAGAGAAACGTTTTAAATTATTTTACTGTAATCTGAAATGGGGGCTGCTTGCCGTTGAAGTACACCTTAAAACTCTGAATGCTCATGAACAATATCATACTGTTGTGGATGGGAAGGATGAAAACTAAATAAAACATACAGCAATACAAACAGGACTGCTTGGCTCCTCATTGAAACGTGATGAGGGTTTTTGGGTAACAGGTGGCTTCTTTCAAAGGAACTGAGGCGGCTTATCAAAACTCTGCAACGCAATTCCCCCCTGACAACATTAATATGAACAAGCTACTTTGTACTAAGTTGACTTCACTTAAAAGCTCATTCTCCATTTTTTTTAGTGTGTTGCATGAAAAACAAAACATTTTGATAGCTAAAGTGTGTTACGTCTGGGTGTTGGTATGACAAACAAAAATAAAAATGTTATGTGTTATTTTAAAATGACACTGACATTTAAAAGGAGCGACGGAAGAAGGTACACAAACACACACACACACACACACACACGTGTACAGTTCTTCATCGGGACCGTCAGCTTGTTGTTAAGCAAAAGTAATCCCTGAACATCCATCCTGTTGAAGAACTGGTGCAATGAAATAACATTTCAGAACGCTGCGTGAAAAATGTCTTCAACATGCAGTTCCGTATTTATCCACAAGAGGGCGTCACCTCCCACAGAACTCCCACAAAACTTTACTCATAATCAATACTTATTCTATTTCGATGTAACTTCTAAAAATAAGTGTTTTGCCGTATTTCCTTTCCACTTTTCCTATGAACGTGTTTGTTTCTTTTTCTATCACAGCTTCCCAACTACGGTTTTCTTCTGTTTTATTTTTTGACATTTAAAGAAGAAACAATTGTCCTTAATCTTCCGTTGAACGATTATTTATTTTACCATTTCATCTTCATACCATTCATACCATTTTTGATGGTGAAACATGGGTAAACATGGCCGCCGCAGATCGAGGGAGAAGAAATGGGAAAGAAAATCAAGAGTTTCAGTTCCCAAACATTCCCGATGCGTTAAGATGACGGGACTGGAAACTCTGACGTTGGCTGAAACGTGACCTTTGCCACGGCTTTCTCTTGAATACCACGGTGCCCCTTTCTCACAATTTTTAAACGTGCGGTTGGAAATAAACCGGGTGGGTCAGAGGGGAACGCAATACAAGCGATGCAATGGGATCTCTAGTTGCCATAGAGATGCCTCAGGGAAAACATATTTTTCTTTTGGGCCGTTCTGAACCACACACATCCAAGGTTGTTTATTAAAATAGATTTGGAGTCAGGAGGTTATACATGTATATAGGGTAAAAATTATTCATTGACAACGGTCCTTAAATACTGCGTTTTACTGTTATTTAAATAACAGCTATAGCTATTACACGTACTCCGAATAATGGGGGAAATACTGATGTGATATTATGAGGAACATGAGAACCTAAAATTTACGTGTAACAATTGATCAAGAAGAGATGTTTTAATAAAATCACCAGGATATTTCGACAGCAGTCCTGTGAATTTGCAAAGTTTCCACAATCAGCAGCTCTTTTTTTCCACAATAATTTATTTTTGATATGTGAGTAGAAAAATCACAAGAGCAAAAATATAAAGTGAATAACGGCTAAATTCCATTTTGCTGCTTCAGAGTAGTGTCCTATCTGGTATCTGGGACAACTGCAAGCTTTTACTACCCTATAATGTCAAAATGTCTGATGTGTATAACATTTCTATTACGGCGCCACAACCGAGTCACGTTGAGTTCAACAACATCAACAGGAGTCACAGATAAATTCTGCAGATATCGAAAGAAACGAGAGACTGTGTAAACAAAACTTCTTTTTATACTCATGAGCATTTCGGAGACTCAGATTTAGCAAAGCTTTAGTTTTTTAACCCTTTAAGCTCTAGCCTCTTTTATGGCCTCTGCTCCGAAAAAAAAAATAATAATAAAAATGTCAATAACTTTGTAAATATTTAGTCTATTTGGACAATTTGAACCTATATTAGTTGGAAGATGTAAAATATTTGTATACATGTCACTAATTAATAAATAAATGAACTTTTTTTCAAAGTCCGCTTGGAAAAAGAAATGTACAGTGTATCCATCACTACAAAACTTTGAGAACCAAGGCTAGAAACTCATCCATTTCAAAGCCCAGGTTGTAGAAAGTAACTGTGCAAAGTTTTGATTTAATTAAGTGAAGCAGAACAAATCTAGAGAGGTTTTAGTAAAGAGTGGTGAGCAGAGACTTCAAAACCAGAGTGTTTTTAATCGTGGGCACATCTCAGCCAATCCTGGCTCGATTCTGATGATTGACACCTAATTTTAATCGTCAGAGCCAATAGAATTGAGGTAAACATAGCGAAGGCAGACTGGCAGCTCCTTTAGCCCATAAGACGCAGCCGTGGAGAAAGTCCGTGTTTTCTCGCAAACTGACTGGCCGTCACAAATCCCAGACGAAAAAAACCGCAAAGCTCAGCCGTATATGGACTAAACCACTTCCGGGTTGAAATAACCCTTCCGGGTAACGTTTGGCGTTTAGCAGCGAAAAACAAACGGGATAAATCATTTATTTTGCATGAAAACAACAAACGTAAGTGACAAATTGTGATTGAAAAGCGAAGTATAGATTTCTGTGGCTGGTGCTTGTTTGGACTTATTGACTGAGGGATATGATACACATATTGCCGTAATCTGTGTGCTCTTGGCTAGCGGTTAGCTATCTCGGTTTTGTTGTTAGCTCAACATGGTAGCGTTTTTTTGCGAGCAATATTTACAGATTTCTTTTCACATTTTTGTGCAATGCTCTCGTTATGTTTAGAGCACTTTCAAACGGGTTTGATGGCTTTGTAGCCCAGACTCTGACGTTTACAGTTATATGCAGCATTCGCCGCCCAACAGGTAAAACACACGCCGTTCTCCATATTCATATGTTACCACAGTATTCACATTATTGAAGTAGAATAATAAATATAAATCTGCCATATAGGAAAAATCCAACAGCGTAAAATCCTCACTGAAACTACAGCGCAATCTGCAAATACAACACTAAACCTACATTTCAGACCGCAAAGATTTTTATCCAACGTGTTTCAGTCTGGATGGTCACCGTCATGATGAGACTTTAACATAAATCAAGTGCACCCGAAAAGTGTTAAAAGTGTCAGTAATCAAACCCTCCATGGGGCCTCGTCCACGGACGTGGCCCCACGCCTTGTGGTTTACGAAGAAACAAAAAGAAAAACGGTTCAAATATTTGTTTCTGTGGATTTACAAAGTTAGCCAAAGCATTTATTTTGTTGCCCAAAGCTAACTGAGTAGTTTCTTTTTAAGACGGAACTTTATTTTGAAAATACGGCATGCAAGCAAAGAAGCGCTGTAACTTCTCTTTAAGATATCGTATGAGACGTTGCTCTTGATGTGATGCCTGAGGGCCAGTTCTTCAAGGAGTCTTCGCGTGACCTCTAAACCGAGAGGTCGTCGACTCGGGTGCGGCTGCTCGTTCCGCTCGTCCTGCTGAACCTGCGTCGGTCCTTGTGACCTCCGCTCGTCTCCCCGTCGCCGGTCCTCAGGTATCCGCCATCGTGGCTCTGGCCGCCGCCCGCTGCCAGCCACGCGGCCGAGTAGCTGCTCATCTGGAGGAGGGCATCCTCCTCGGCGGCGGCGGCAGCCATTTTGTGCTTCTCGGCGGCCATGTTGTCGCAGTTCTGCTGGTTTGCGAGGCGGTGGCTGGGGAAAGGGAGGGGCAGGAAGTGGGAGGAGCCAATCATGCACTGGTTGAAGTCCGGGGGAGGGGTGGGCGGCGGTGGCGGCGGGGGGGGCACAGAGAGCTGGCGGGCCTGCGAGGCGGCGGCTGCAGCGACGGCCTTCGCTCTGCCGAAGTGATGCCTGCAACAGAGAGATTTAGACGCGAAAATTAATTTTCACTCAATGTATAAACAAAAACACAAAAGCGCCCTTAAAGTCGGCGAGCGAGCGCGCAAACCTGCAGCAGTGTCTCCACGCCAAGTGATACAGCTCGAGGACGCTGAGGAGCAGAGACACGGCGGACACGGTCATCATGAACACTATGAAGACGTTCTTCTCCGTTGGCCTGGAGACGTAACAGTTCACAGGGTGAGGACACGGCCAGGCCTGCAAGGGAGAGGGGGGAGCGAAGGGGAGGTGAGGACCTGAATGTTTTAACCGTTAGAAGTAACTCACATCGGGGGCCTGGTTTTACCTTGCATACATACAGAGAGTTGAGGAAGACGCCGTACATAAAGTACTGGAGGAACAGGAACACCACCTGAGTGGAGGTCCAATCACAGTCAGCCGTCAGACTCATTGGCTGCAGCTCGGATTATTATTATTATTATTATTATTATTATTATTATTATTATTATTATTACCTCCATGACGGTTCTCAGCAGGATGCTCAGGACGTACGTCTGCAGCAGCGCCCCCCTCAGACGCACTCGACCCGCCGACTGACCTTCTCTGCTTTCCTCCCTTCCTCCATCCTTCTCTCCTTTCCTCCCGGGTTTCTCTCCTCCTCCATCCCCCCCGCCCCCTCCCTGGTCCTCCTCCCTCTCTCCCTGGTCCTCCTGCTCCTCCTCCTCCCGGCCTCTCCTCTTCTCCTCCATGCGGACGGTGTGCATGGCGTGGCCCATGTAGATCAGGCTGGGAGTGGACACGAACACGATCTGCAGCACCTGGCGAGCAATGAGGGGTTAATGCGGCTCACCAGCGGCCAGATGTGAACAGCTGCCGCCTCCCCCCTCACCCCTCGTGCGGCGCGTTACCCAGTATCGGATGTGGGCGATGGGGAAGGCTCGGTCGTAGCAGACGTTCTCGCAGCCCGGCTGCTCGGTGTCGCAGTTGAAGTCCTCCTGCTCGTCTCCCCAGGACGACTCGGCCGCCGTCCCGAGCACCAGGATGCGGAAGATGAAGAGGACGGTCAGCCACACCTGTGCAGGGACGCGGGGGCAAACAACCCCGACGGGTCTGTCACGTGTTCAGATCGCTTCGGATTCAGATTAATAGTTAATGGTATTTATTTACAGCCCATAACAAACAGTCTGTGGAAGCCTCATTAGGCGTCTGCTGAACTGAAACGTGGCGTGAGGATGAAACAAACGGGATGATTTGTAAACATACGAGTGGGTTATTTTAGTGTGTAGACGTTGTCTTATTTCCACCATGTTCACAGGAAGTAAGACTGGTGCGATGTTGCCTGACATGCAACGTGTGTGTGTGTGTGTGTGTGTGTGCGTGCACTGCGTGTGCTGTAACCTTGCCAACAGAGGTAGAGTGCTCCTGTACTTCCTCCAGGAAGTTTCCCAGCAGGCTCCAGTCCGCCATGGCAGCTCAGCGCAGACTTTTTATCGTTTTGTTTGTCTCTGCAGGGACTGAAATCAGAGAGAACATGTTTGTGTGTATCTGGGCCACGAGCAACTTCATCGTAATATCATCCTTTTGTTTATTTGATAAGTTGTTTGAGAGTGAAAATGTCTAAAAGTACCTCAGCCACGATAAAGACGATTACAATCATCATTCGAATAATAAAATAAAACCGCAGATCCACTTCAGGGTGGAATTATACTTTGATGCAGAATGCAGCTGACCAAAGCACAATGTGTGTGTGTGTGTGTGTTCTCTGATTATCTGCCCCCCATGACCTCCTCTCTGGCCGGGTCCTGACCCCATTAATAAATACTTTATAAATCTGTGCCCGCTTCTTAGTTTAGCTTCACTCCGGATTCCCACACTCCCGTCCGTCTGTCTCAGGGAAAGGAAAACCCGACGAGACTGTCTACCGTAAACACACGCACACACGCACGCACACACGCACGCACGCACGCACACACACATTTTAATACGTGTGGGTGTGTTCATACATGCAGTGTGTGTTGCATCCGCTGCTATTAATGCCGCACGTCCAAAGCCAGCAGCTCCCGTTAAATAGAAATAATAACACATTGTCTCTTTAGGAAACAGCGGTGGAGTTTAGAACGAGTCTACAGAGCAAGAATAGAAATTAAACTTTCACGAACCTTAGGAGTTTGCCCTCGTCCCCCAATCATCCAACGTCAACAGTAATAATAAAGATGGAAAGGGATTTGCCTTTGACTAAAAGCTTGACTTTATTGATCCAGAGAAATATCTCAGCATCAGAAAAGTTGCTCCTCGTTTTCCTCAAAAGGTCAGCAACAATCTTCTTTTTCCGTCGTCACAGGAAACAACAATTATGTGAAGGCCACAAAACCCCGTAGTTGGGTTTAGGAAAATATTGTAAAATATAATTGTAATAGTTGTCTAAGGGTCGACATTTGACACAGCAATGTCTTTTAATGGGAGTAAACTAATCTTCAACTTAATAATTTGAACTTCCTTTATCCTCGTTGACTTTTTAGACCTTTTGCTCAAAAGATCCTTTGTACATTCTGAAGGAAATCTAAGATAAGAGGACTTTACTCTCCCTGCGGTAAAAGACGAGGCATCTGGCTTTTAATTCGGCCGTCACAAGGAAGTGGCTGCGGGCGAACCCGGCCGATCAATGGAGGACCCTGTCGGGACAGAGCGACCTTCCAAAACACTATCTGACACGGGAGGCGTGAATTACCCACTTCGAGGGTGCGAGGCGCGCGGGTCGGGGGCAATGGTGGCCTCTCAAGAGCTCTCAACATGGCGGCAAGAAAATTACATCTTGAGAGAATTTCAAGTCCCAAATCAAAGTGAAAGTGAGAGCGTCTCTTTTGTTGTTTTTATTGATTCATAGCTATTTATACAACATTAAACCCGGTTAAACGGGAGTCAAAATGCCTGAAATTGTTCTGAGCTTCCCTTATTTATTGAAGGTCCTTAAACCTTACATGCCCCTCCCTTCCTGTTCTTAGGAAACCTGCTGGCTTTGAACAAACTGTGTGTGTGTGTGTGTGTGTGTGTGTGTGTGTGTGTGTGTGTGTGTGTGTGTGTGTGTGTGTGTGTGTGTGTGTGTGTGTGTGTGTGTGTGTGTGTGTATTTATGACGTTCACAAGTGCTCCCAGCATCATTAATAACAAAATTACTTCCTTCTATAGACTTTCTCCCGACCTTTGCGTGCACGTGTGCGTGCATGTGCGTGTTTTAGTGTGTGTGTGTCCACTATCCAGCACTCAGTATTGTTTGGCATCCTGTCGAGATAACACGCACACACACACACACACACACATGCTGGTTAATGATGGATAACACATTATGAACCGCTCACTCAGACAGAGGATGTTTTCCATCAGATAATAAGAGTTATTTCTATTTACATCATTAATACGCCTCAATTAAACGTGTCAATATGACAAAAAGATATTTCCATTGAATTTCTTTCTTTTAATTTACATGTTTCGCTCCAATTTTTGTTTCTTTTCTATTCTGAATAAAGATCTCAACTCTTATAAAAGGAACAAAAGGCAGATTTTCTGAGTAGAACTCTTTCTTCTTAAACGTGTTATATTTCTCCCTAAACAAATATATTTGGTATTGTATATGTGTGTATATATATGTGTATGTATATTTATATGCATGTTTCGTACATAGTCTATACAGTATATGTTTTGGTGATGGATTCAACCGGATTATTTTCTGTTTCTGAGGATTTTCCTCCACGACGGTGACAAAACTAACGCGAACACTGAACATTAATCCTGAAGTTGGTGACACTGATCATAAAGTTGTGAGCTGCGCATTGTGTTGAACAATCCACCAGACGCGCACACACACACGCACACACTTTACCTGATGCAGGATTGACAACGTGGACGAAGGGGCTGCTCTCCTCTTCCTCTGCAGCCTCCGTTCGCTGGATCCTCGGCGGCCGGACGCAGCAGACGGTGTTTGTGTGTCAGGTGGTTTCAACCGGTCCAGATGTCTTCCAGTTGTTTTTGCGTGTGTGTCTGTCTGTGTGTCTGTGTGTGTGCGTGCGTGTGGTCCTCCAACTTGAGTTTCAGAATGTGGCTTTGAGACGACTTAAAGCGAAATCCAGGAGAGACGGACGGATGAACGAATGTAGCGCTCCTTCGGCTGAGTGATGAGAGCAGTTTGTGGCCAGCGGACTAACCAGCAATGAGTGTGACTCCAGTTTGTACCAGCCTCCCCCCGCCCCCCCTCTTCCCCCCCTCCCCTCCACAGCCGAGGAAGTGGGCCCGGTGCCTCTGTGCCTGCTGGTCAACTCCCATGCATGCATGTGTGCGTCTCTGGGGTCCGGCACCTAAAGGAAGTCACATATTGTATTTGGACACAATGGCTGCAGGTCCGAGTCGAGCCTTCCTCCGCGTGGCTCCATTCTTCTCCCTGCGGTCGCTATATATTGTTGTGGGAACAAACTCAACACGGGCCTGAACACACTTTATACATGTAAACATAATGGAGAAACCTTTAAGCCTGTGTCAGTGCGCCCACGATCATTCATGACTACAAATCACCACAAGAGAAAATTGTACTTTTATGAACCTTCATCACGGCCAAAAAGCAACATTTGTTTTGCATGAAATCCAGTGAGATGAGAAGATGAGAGACGTAAGAAAATAAAAGAACATGCAGACAGACATGCAGGCGGACATGCAGACAGACATGCAGGCGGACATGCAGACAGACATGCAGGCGGACATGCAGACAGACATGCAGGCGGACATGCAGACAGACATGCAGGCGGACATGCAGACAGACATGCAGGCGGACATGCAGACAGACATGCAGGCGGACATGCAGACAGACATGCAGGCGGACATGCAGACAGACGTGCAGGCGGACATGCAGACAGACGTGCAGGCGGACATGCAGACAGACATGCAGGCGGACATGCAGGCGGACATGCAGACAGACATGCAGGCGGACGTGCAGGCGGACATGCAGGCGGACATGCAGACAGACATGCAGGCGGACATGCAGACAGACATGCGGGCGGACATGCAGACAGACATGCGGGCGGACATGCAGGCGGACATGCAGGCGGACATGCAGACAGACATGCAGGCGGACATGCAGGCGGACATGCGGGCGGACATGCAGGCGGACATGCAGGCGGACATGCAGACAGACATGCGGGCGGACATGCAGACAGACATGCAGGCGGACATGCAGACAGACGTGCAGGCGGACATGCAGGCGGACATGCAGGCGGACATGCAGGCGGACATGCGGGCGGACATGCGGGCGGACATGGATTATCACTCTACAAACCACAGATCATGTTTAC
Source organism: Apeltes quadracus (assembly GCA_021346845.1). NCBI lineage: Eukaryota > Metazoa > Chordata > Actinopteri > Perciformes > Gasterosteidae > Apeltes > Apeltes quadracus. The sequence goes on along the minus strand of CM037922.1, from coordinate 1,752,321 downwards.
ACTTCTCGCTCTCAATGAAACGGGGCTTTAATGCACTTGAGGAGGGAAGGAAGGTCAAGTGATTGGTGGGAAGCTTCTTCCTCTTTATATAAACCGAAAGAAAACACAAACGAGACCGAACGTCTCCGTGAAACAATGCGACATGTTGTCTAAGTGACGCCGGGGGACGGACGGGTTACATATTTTACTTATTGAACTGGTGATAGTTTAAAATGCTGCCTGGTCTCCTTGAGGCCGTTGTCAGTGTGTGTGTGTCTGTGTGTTTGCGCAACGTCTTACTTTGTCTTAACGACGCTACTCAGCTCCGCGTTGACGTGAAATGTGGAACAAATGGAGAACCACGATGACCCTCCTCGGGGTGAAACCGGGCGAGCCGAAGGCAAGAGATGAGTGTAAGTTTGGGAATTTAGCTAAACCACTTTTTTTTTTTCAACTCGTGACTTCTTCCGTCAAAGCGGATCTTTTAAACAACAATTTCTGTTCTTCGCGAAAACTGCGTGACCCCCATAAAAAAAAGGCTTCATCTCGTTCCAAATTGCTTCCAGTGAAAAGAGCCTGAGCCAAACTTTAAAAATCCTGCTAATGGAATGAATCCTCGAAGATTTTGTCAAGAAAAATACTTTTTACTTTACGTTTTAATCAGACGTAATTGTTCTGAATGATTAATAACTAAGAATAATAATTATGTTGCAGGGTTTGTGTGTGTGTGTGTGTGTGTGTGTGTGTGTGTGTGTGTGTGTGAGAGAGATGGAGGAAAAGCAGACTTTCAGCTCTTGTCATCATCTCCACTCTCACGCCTCAACCAAGTGTGTGTCTGTGATTTTGTGCACATTTCAGTGTGTGGTTTTGTGTATCACACCTCTGTTATCACCTCGCATTAAAGCTCATAACATACCTTTCCTTAAAATAGCCCCTCTGCCACAATCACCACACACACACACACACACACGCGGGAGGTGCTCGCTCTTGACCTCCCTGCAGAGAGAATCTGCCCCCTGCTGGTCACCGTGAGACACCACATCGCGCTGCGTAAAAAAGAAAATCGACCGTTCAGTCAGAATCAGTGGATCTTGTTTCGACTTTGTTCTCTACACACAAATACACAAGAGAAATATAGAAACAGAATTAAGTATCAACGTTTAACAACCTTTACAACGTAAATAGGAATACATACGACCACAACTTAAAAGCTTTTCGCTGAATTTGTGATAACATGAGGAAAAATATTAATATTCTCTTCTTCATTTTTGTAGGTTTGTTGTGAATCGGAGGCTTCGGTGTCGCCTCCTCTTTTCCCTTTCAGCTCCTCTGCATTGTCTGAACATGTCAGCTGATCAGGGGCGGGGGGGGGTTCTGGACAGCTGCTCTCCTTCCTCCCTCAGCATCCCTCCCCAGTTTGTGACTCAGACGGTGTTTCCATGCAGAGCGAAGCAGCTCTCCTGCTGGAGGATATTACATTAAATACACCATTGATTGACCGATTGGTTGAAGAAGTCAAAGTAATCAATCAGGTGGTTCTGAACGACAGCTTCTGGACAAACTGTTGTTGGCCTGACGAGGTACGGCTGCTTTTACCTTATTTTTACTGTATGTAGCTGCAGTACTGATAGGGGCTGCATTTGTAAAATAAGTAGTTTTACTACAGTAAATATTGTAAATATTTTCGCTACATTAATTTAATTGAATGAACATTTAACTAACAAATGCAACATGTTCTTCATATCCCCTTGTCTCCTCTTTTCTCTTCTCCACTCTTTGTTCCTCCTCTCATCTCCTCGCTTCACTTCTCCTTTCCTTTCATCCCAGTTCATCTCATCTCTTTGCCTCGTATCTCATCGTCCTCCTTTTTGTCCTGCGGTCTCGTCTCCTGTCCTTTCCTCTCTCCTCGTCATCCATCCTCCTCTCCACTCGTCTCCTCTCTCCTCCAGATGTTGACCGTCCCGGTGCTCCTGTTGCCGTTGCTGCTCTCCTCTCCTCTCGTTTCCTTGTCTCCTCTGGCCAAGGTAGCTCAAAGTGTGCTTTATCCTTTCTTCACCAATTAGCAGCATTGATTGCGCATTGAAGGAGTAACTGAGCGGATCAATATAATGTCTTTGTGTATCAATTGCAAACAGCCTTTATTCCTGAGTGAAATGTAGAACCATGTCATGAATGTGAAATAGCTTTTTGTGTGTGTGTGTGTGTGTGTGTGTGTGTGTGTGTGTGTGTGTGTGAGATTAGTGCTGTCAGCAGATCCTCTCCAGATGTGATACACATTCCAACACTTTGCTGCTCCGGTTGTTTCTTTCTGAGCTTTTAACCCCTTCAGAAGTGAGAAGATCGAGGAATTTTCTCTGTTTTCCTTGCTTCTCGTCGTCACAAAACCAGATGTGCTAAAAGCAAAACTAAAATAATGAGACCAACCAATACATTTAAAGCACGGAGGCGACTTAATGAAGGCGACGGGGAAGAACAGGACCAACAAACAAAGAATGACGAGCACCAACCGTTCCACAGGTTGAGACATGAACTCGTAACTACCACTGCTTTGTGTGTGTGTGTGTGTGGGGGGGGGGGCCTGTTCAGTCAGCTGGAGGCGGCAGATGTATCTATTGTTGGTGTGTTTTGTGTGTGTGTGTTCTTGTATAAACTTTCTGATCATGAATATATATTTTCTACATTCTTTGTATTGCTTTTTTTTATATTCATAATCCTGCATGAATCCTGATGCATGAAACTAAAATCTAAAAAAGAGCGACATCGCTGGGCAGCTGGCTGTGTGTGTGTGTGTGTGTGTGTGTGTGTGTGTGTGTGGAGAGACAGCCATTGTCATTCAAAACAGCCTAGGTCTCACTGGGAGGTCAAAGGTCACCATCTGGAATCACACTTTCTCACCTCTTTTCATTGCTGCACGTACAAACCAGAAACACATACATATAAATATATAATAGATAGGGCTTCCTCTGTCTTTGTGTGTGTGTGTGTGTCAGGACCGGTCAGTGTGCGCCAGGACTTTCTGCGGTGCAGGTCGAGAGTGCGTATCGACCGACAGAGGAGAACCCGTCTGTAGGTGTTTACAGGTAAAACGCTGATTGGAATTTGATTCTAATTTCAATCATTTTGAACTCTTTAATTTGTTACGTTTTGTAATTTGTTATTTAATTTGATTTTCCACATTTTGTTGACTCCACCCCTCCTCCTCTTCCTCCTCCTCCCCCTCCTGCTGCTCCTCCTCCGCAGCAGTGCGACGTGACGGAGAACTGGGTGTGTGGCAGCAACGGCCGATCATACAGGAATCACTGTGAGCTGCACAGGGACGCCTGCGCCACCCAAAAGCAGATCCACGTGCAGCACCGAGCGCGCTGCCAGGGTCAGTGCGCACACAGACACACACTGTGAATACGTCATGCACGCACGCACACAGACAGTTAGAGTGTGTGTGTGTGTGTGTGTGTGAGAGAAAGAGAGTCGTGACGATTGTCTCTGTGTTTCTGTTTGCAGAGAAACCAACCAAGACAAATGTGAGCCCCAGTGAGTCAGCGGCCGAGGTTCACCTTTGACCCCCCCGTGGCCCCGCCCCCCCTTAACCCTCCCATCCCTGCGTGCAGTGGCGTGCTTCCTGTCGGATCGCGATTGGCTGAGAGAGAGCGTGATGCGGTGGATCCGGGACGAGGCCTCGAACGTCACCTCGGCCGACGCGCTGCTGCAAACGCACTTCGAGGTACGAACGGTTTGTCGCGCCGCGTGAGGGCGGGCGGGGAGATCTAACTGTGCGTTTGTGTGCAACAGACGTACGACGACGGGGACGCGGAGCTCGACTCCAAAGAGTTCCTGAGCTTCCTGAAGCACAACGAGGCGACCATTAACCTCACATACTCCAACACTCTGGACGCTAACACGCTGCTGAGGTACACACACACGCACACACATTGTGTAGTCGAGTGTTGCAGTCGAGATGTTATATAGAAAGCAACATATAGTAGTTTTACTTAACAGCGAATCTGTTGTGTTTTAACTGAGATTTTCCGTTGAAGAAAACCCTCAATCAGCAGTGAATGTGAACGTCGCTGTGTGTGCGTGTGTGTGTGTGCGACTCAGGTCTTTGTGCGTCGACGCTCTGATCGAGCTCTCGGATGAAAACGCCGACTGGAAGCTGAGCTTAACGGAGTTCATCAACTGCCTGACCCCCACCTACCGACCCTACGAGAGAAGTAAGCCGGCACAGCGGCGATTTGACTCACACGGAAAAGGTGTCGCGCGTCGCCGATCACCACGTTGTGTGTGTGTGTGTGTGTGCGTGTGTGTCTGGCCTGTGTGCAGAGTGCGCTCTGGAGGACGAGGTGCTGGAGGACGGAGCTGAGACCCGGCTGGAGTGCAACAAGTGCGTGTGCGCCTGTGGAAACTGGGTCTGCACGGCGTTGACCTGCAGTGGTGAGGACACGCGCACACGCGCACAGACACACACACCGCTGAGGTCACGCTCTGCAAAAACATTACGACCATAAGTTTGGATCTGTGTCTCAGGAGAGCATCGGGTGGAGGAGGGCGTGGGGGACGCAGCAGAAGGAGAAATGACGGAGGAGGAGTGGAGCAGCAGTGTGGCCGAGCTCAACGCGCTGCAGGAGGACCGTCGACGCTGAACCGCAACATCGCAACATCGCGCAGTCGCAGTCGGCTCCTCCAGTTGTGACAACTTTATGAATACAGAAAGTATTTTTTAAATATTCTGCAACTCAACTGTTGCTCTTATAAACACTGTCTTGTGCAGCAAACTGTAGACTTTGCAAAAGGGAAAGGACATGGTGCTTTTTTTATTAATTTATTTTTTAAACCATCATAAATAATCAGAAAATGTTGAACTAAAATAGAGCCTCAACAATGCAATAAATACAAACATCAAAATGAAGGCAAACAAACTTTTCTTTAAAGTTCCAGTAATCAATAAGGCCTCCATACAGGCTCCTCCCCTCTCATTGGGAGACACGCCCCTTCAATGTAATTGGCCAGAGTTGTGACGACGTTGCGTTGTTCCTCCCCCGCGGTTTGGTACTGTTGGTTCGGCCCGTAGTAGAAGCTGCTCGGCTGGAACGGACCACCGTGGCTCAGCGGGGGAGGCGGGGGAGGGGACAGGAAGGAGGTGTACCCTGTGGGTTGGGCGGAGTAAGAGAGGGAAGGCAGGTGGTGCATTCTGGGACTCGGAGTGAAAGTGGAGGCCAGCAACGACGGCTCATTGGTCCACCGAGAAGAAAACGATCTAAGATCTACAGAGAGACAAAAAATACAACAGTTCTCAAACTTGGAAAAACAGCTTGTTTCAGGTCCAGCTAGTCTCCCTCAGCAGTATTGAGCCTCTGTGATGACCCTTCCTGACAGAACTCGAATTCAGTCCACCGAGGAAGACGTGACCAAGAGATAGAGACCAAGAGAGAGATGTGGCCAAAAGCTCTGGCAGAAAGGTTTTGGATATTTTTGTCAAACAAGATTATTATTATATTTTTGTAATTGATAATATTAGCAATTTTCTATTTCTCTTATGTATTCTTGTGTCGTACATCTTACTCATATCTGGCCATATAATTTGCCATATAAAAAACAAACATATTCTGTATTGTTTGTGGGCAAACTGTATGTAACGGCATCACGAATCATAACGTCACTTTAGTGTGGATGATAAATGATGACAAAAAATACACCTTCACACAACATTATGTTGCACATCCGTCCAGCGTGTGAAAGTCAACCCTGAAACAGTTTAAAACCATTACACTTGACCTGATGATGAAGTGCCGTTGCTAGGTAACCGGAAACCTCCCGACTTTCCGTCCTTCTGCCTCTGTCCTAAGGGAGAAAAGGAGAGTAAGCGAGACTCACTCGGGCGGGGGAACTTGGGAAGGAACCAGCGTGTTGTTCTCTCACGTCTCGGCAGCCGCTGTCCGTCCACGGTGACCTTGATGGCCCTGTGCACGGTGGCGATCTGAGGCGGCGACGTCAGCACGTTGATGGAAAGTGTGAAGCTCTTGCCTGGAAAAATGACAACTCACGTCAGAGAAGTTACAGAGGCTTTGAAGGTCATTTAAGTCAACAAAAAAAATAAAAAAAATGAAATCCTCCACGAGACAAACGTATTTTGGTTCCTATAAATGAGACCAACCACCATTTAGGGCGGAGGCCAAAATGGGGCGATCCCACATGATGACGCTGCCGTTGAGCCTCCCTCTGTTACTTTACTGCATCGTATGTATCCGCCCTCCTACCTCTCCCACTGCGGCCTATGAAGCGAAGGTCATTGAAGTGGGCGTAGCCTTGCTTCATGGTCGCCGTGGCGTTGCGTAGCTCGGCGCTGCTGTTGTCGTCGTTGCCGGCCATCACCGTGACGACCACGCCATCCGGCACGTCGTTGCCCACGGCAACCACCTGGAGGAGGGAGGAGGGGTTAATTAAGGACTGGTACCAAATGGTTCTAGGAAAATGGTAAGACTGGCACGTTAAAATCCATAGATCGATTGACAGTTGGCAAACTGAGATGAATATATTCCTTGGGGACAGACAGACAGAAAGACAGATGATTCCTCACCGTGAAGGCTCTCGGCAGCGTCTTGTTGCACCTCCAGTGCTGCGGCAGGCTGCTGCACAGGAAGTTGGGGCTGTCGGTCTGCACCAGGCCCCTGGGTGGCGCTGTGCTGCGCTGGAGGCGGGACTTCGCCTCGTGGTCGTCCAGGTGGCGGTTGGTGGGCGACGGCGTCGGCTGGCGCTTCCCCACAGAATCTGAGCGGGAGCAACAAAGGGAGGTTCACATTGTCTTTAAATATTGATGTATTACTGTGCTGTAGTAAAAAAAAAATGTCATAGACAAAGCAAACCCATTTTGATATGCAAATACTTTTTTTTCTAAATCAGGATTATTTGGCGAATATTTCCCTTATTGAATTTGATGAGACAGAAGCGTTTTACATGTTAAAATTCTGCTCATGTCTTTGTAGGCTGAATTGTAAAATAACTGTTAGACAACCTGAAATAAGCTCGTCTTTAAGACACCTAATTTAAACGTGTCTCTTAAAACAGCTACATTTAATGAATCAAGCAACGATATTTATACATGAGAAGCAGATAAACCGAACAAAAAACAAATGTGTTTAAACAAGGATCAGAGTTTCAAAATGCTTTAATACCACGAGGTCTACAGAACTACAACTACCAGAGCTCCGCGCGGCCGCGTGCCTTCTACGTCATAAACCCGCGCCGAAAATAGCTGACATCGAAAATTGTCAACAGGACGCAGCAGCGACGCTCCTCCGGATCCACTGAGGTGAACGTTTAAAACTCCTCGCGCACGTGTTCTCCTCCTCCTGCAGGTCTGTCTCTTCTTTTCTCCTCCTCTCCTCCTCCTCCTCTCCTCCTCTTCGTTGTGTTTTACTCACCGCAGTGTTTGAATAGGAGGAAACTGCGCTGCATTATCATTCAGATTCTACTGCCGGAGGGGAAGTTACTGCGGTCAACACCACCTGTGTGTGTGTGTGTGTGTGTGTGTGTGTGTGTGTGTGTGTGTGTGTGTGTGTGTGTGTGTGTGTGTGAGAGAGAGATTTGCCTCAGATCTGTTCTGCTATCTTGTTATTTTAGGGTCGCTGCTGCGCTTCTGCTCTGGTGATTATTTGTTTTAGTTGTGTGTGTGTGTGTGTGTGTGTGTGTGTGTGTGTGTGTGTGTGTATTATTATATCTCATCCGTTTAGTTGTGGTGGAAGAAGTGTCCTGATTCCTTTACTTAACTTATGGCATTAGTACTTTTACTTATCAACGTGTGAGAGATATACACACACGTTTCAGTTGAATCTGGTTTTAACGCGGCTGTCCTTCTGCGTTGGCGTCAGGCGCTCGTGGTTATGAGCAGTCACATGGCCGGCTCCGCAGGCTCCAGTTCTAAAGAGCGTCCTGCTTCCAGGACCAGTTTCATCCCAGAGATCCAGAGCATGATGTAAGACACGCACGCACACACACACACACACACACACACACACACTCACCCCAGCAAGGCGGCGGGCTGGTGCTGCTGAACAGACTGTTGGAAGCCATAAAAACCTGTTGGACAAATGACAGAGTGTTTGAGAAGTGTTTGCGTTAAAGATGGACGTCTTAAAACAACTTAAACTCAAAGTATTCCTATTTAAAATATGTAAATGATTACTAAAGTATGACATTAAATGAAGGAGTTCTCATTGTAAAATTATTGTAAATATGCCATCAATTATAACTAAAACTATTTTGATGATCTATCAATCGTTTGTGATATTTTAAGGCAACAAATGATGAATAAAGTTCATCTCATTTGTGGAGATTTACGTTGTTTTTTTAACAGTTGGACAGCAAAAGAGAGACGTCCACAAATCTGTTAAATTTAACACACAGTTTGGTTACAAAATAAATCAGTTATCACAGTAGAAACCTTTTATCAAAGTAAAATAATATTTGACTTTAAAAGGTACTGTACTTGGAGTATGAAGATGAGATACATATTCACATTTTTGACAAATTCAATCTTTCTCTTCAAAAGAAGCAAAAAAAAAAGTTATTGTGTTAGTCGTTGTGTGTGTGTGTGTGTTTTTGGGGTACTCACCTTGTGTCGTTTGTGTGTGAGGTGCAGAGAGCTGTTGTTGGTGGTCAGGGAGGCTGAAACCAAACTAAACCCCAAAACCTAAAACCTAAAACCAACAAGCAGCCTGAGACCGACCTGCCCACAACCCCAAACCGAAGCCTCCCTCACCTGCGTGAGTGATGGCTGCAAACAGCCAATCACAGCACAGATGGGGAGGAGGGGAGGATGTACAAAAAGACAGAGGGATGAAGGAGGAATGGGAGAAGAAAAGCGCTTCAGGATGTGGGTTCAGCTTAGACTGGCATCCTGGAAGTGGCCATTCTGGATGCAAATTGAGGTCTGACCAAAGTGTGTGTGTGTGTGTGTTCTCATGTTGAGTTCAGTATGGGTTGGAGAGAAACGGATGAAGAATTAGACACCAACAAATTTTAATTTCTTTTATTCAACAAATTTCACAACCGGTTAAATGTTGAGCTTCCACGCAGGAACTTTAGCTGCATTAAATTCAGTTCAAAACCCCCAGAAGTCAGATTTTTAAATCAGAAACCGTTTGCTCGAGCCAGTCGGTGCTGCAGACACACAAATGTATGGACAAGGCGTCAATACGATGCATCAATACGATGTTGGTGTGTCAGGTTCGCGCTGGGAGACGCCCGCAGGCCTCCGCCCGAGACAGCCGCCCTGGTGGAGGACATTGTGCACACGCAGCTCATCACCATGGTAACGTAAATGCAGACCACCTGTAAAAGCATCCAGATGTTTTGATTATGTAAAGGAGGCATGATGCCAATTTAAATGTCACCTGAAGGCTTCGCTGTGGCCCTTTTGAGGTTAAAAGAATGTCTAAAGCAGTTAATGAAGCTCCAAAGAGAAAGTGTTTTTTCTTTTTGCAAATGACTTGATAATTAGTGAAACGTTTGCTCCACTTTAACTGATGTGACTGGTTCTTGTATCAGCTGCACCAGGCCTGCGAGGCGGCGTCTCTTCGTGGCTCGAGGGTCATCTCCCCCGAGGACATCCTGTTCCTGATGAGGCGCGACAAGGTGAACAGGCGACTGGGCGAAGAGACGCTATCGTCCAAAATTAGCGAGCGGCGACTGATTCTGCTCACCTTTCTCCGTCTGTCTGCAGAGGAAGGTGGCGAGGTTGTTGAAATATCTCCAGTTTAGAGATTTTAAATCCAGGTTACTCAAAAGTCTGGAGGATGACGACTTGCAGCAAGAAACGGGTACGTGCACGCTCTCACAACGTTATCAACATGAAATGCTTTCTGCTGACACTTTGTTTAATGTTTGAGAACCCAAACTGAGATTTGAATCACTTTTTTTCTCTCTCTCTCTCTCTCTCTGCAGACAGATCGGCCGGTGCTCCGGGTCCCGTTGCCGGCGGTAACCATCGGAGGCAGCGGTTGGCCCAGGACTTCCTGGTGTGGTTGGATCAGACCGGGGAGCTCCTGTCACTGGCGGAGCGGCGGGAGTGGGACCCCGTCAAGCAGGAGCGGATGGAGGTGCGAGGTCATCGCGACGCGTCCAGCCGGATGAACGACGGCCGCCGGGATTCTTGATTTGCTCACGTTTTTGTGTGTCTGCAGCGTTTAGAGCGCCAGACGCGCGCTATGGACCAGACGCAGTACGCAGAGTTCTGTGAGAGTCGACAGCTCAGTTTTGGTGAGATTTTAATCAATAATTTATGGGACCATTATTGCATCACACATAAACAGAAATTTTCAAATTGAACCGACTTCAAATGAATAAAAGAAAAATCTTCACCTTTTGTGAGAAAAAAGGAATTTGCTACTTTAAGTTACCTAGTTGATTCCAAAGACGTCAGTGTATGAAAATTAAAAATCGTTTATCCAAACAATATCAAAAATGATTGTTTACAATACTATAAAACCAAGTTACAGCAACCAATGGCCAATTATCTATCGATAGGATCATTATCCTAATTTGTAATCCAAATGTTTCCGTATCGAGACGTTATGAATGAGCACTTGTGTGTTTCCAGCTAAGAAGGCTTCAAAGTTTCGCGAGTGGCTGGACTGCAGCACTCTGGAGCTGAAGCCCACCAGCATCACCATGGAGATCCTGTCCTACCTGGCCTACGAGACGGTTGCCCAGGTAACCTGGTAAAATGTGCGTTTGTGTGCGTGTAAGATGAACAACTGTCCAGTAAATTGTTTCTCTCCTTCTCAAGATTGTGGATTTGTCTCTGTTGGTGAAGCAAGAAATGACTGCGAAGACTAATGCCATCAGTCATGTGATCTCTTCCAGCCACATCCAGTACCACACGCCTACTGAGGTACACACACCGTGATAACCCGACATTTGCTCGTAGCGATACCAGTTACGGCGAAGTTGTCGAGAAACAAGATCCGTTTTCCATCTTTCCAGATAAAGAAGGACCCAGACTCGCCTGAAGCCACTCCCCCTTCCACCCCAGGCTCCTCCCACTCAAGGCCCCTCCCGCAGGGTAACGGCAGCCTCGATAGCAGGACGCGACAGAGAAAGCGCAAAAAGGTGCGTGTGTCTTTAATTGATAAATCCAGTAAATATCCTGTGCGTCATTCTATGGTTTCATCCCTCAGAGCTCTCCGGCTACGGTGGAACCTCCAAGTGGATCCATCCAGGTCGGGCACGTCAGAGAGGCCATCAGAAGATACAACTACAGACACACGGTGAGTCGGACTCCATGCGACACTCGAAGATCCCTTTTTGAATCGATCGTAACCGCGCGTCTCCTCCCCTCAGAGTGCTTATCGCCGGAGTGGGATGGCCTTCCTCACGTGCTGAAGATGGAACCTTTTAGGCAGGTTTAGATATTTCTGTTCCACTTTTGTAACTTTTCAGTATGTGTGGTTCCTTTGTTATAAATAAAGTAAAACGGCATTGCCACAGTTTGGAAAAAAACTTTATTGGTCACTAAAACAAATACAGGGTACTACTGGGCATGCTCAGCTTGTGATGTCATAACAAGGAGGCGGGACGTAGCGCAAAGGCAGATTCAATACGACGACTCAGAGCGAGATGGTTTCTTTGTGTAACCATGTTTGATCTCTAAAGTTGCATGATTAGTATTTCTGGGCGCTGTTGACCATGGCCTCCCTCTCCATCGTGATCTCAGCGTATCGCTGCTGGAGTTCTCGCTCACGGTCCATCTGCCTCTCCACGTCCTCCCGGAGAGCCTGAAGCACAAAATGCACACAGAGCTCATCAGCTTCATACGTTATATACCCTTGCAACCATTTAAGCGGGTTCTGGATGAAGGATCCAAGAATGCAGTTTAATAAAAGACTTTCATACTCTTGCAACGGGTGACGTGATTATTTTGAATTACCTCTTTCCTCCTGGGAATCGCGGTGTCCTCTTGTTTCTTCAGCTGTTTGAAGGTCTCCAGCTCTGTGGCTGCCTGCTCCACCTGGTGGACACCACAAACATTGCATCAAACAGTGATGGGGTCTCTCTCCCTAATCATTTCAGGATGTTTTCTTCATATATTGGACTACGACACTGGCATCAACACACCATCTTGAAGTGTTCCCTGACCGAGTTTAAATATTTTAGGACACATTGCATACCTGCTCCCAGAGTTCTCCGTGCTGCTTTAGGAGCCCGAGGGCTCTGGACTGAAACCCCCCCAGGAGGATTTTCAGTTTCTTCTCCAGTTTAGCAGCTCTACGAGCCTCCGCTGTCATGTGGCCACGGTTCACCTGGATCAAAAGAAGCAGCAGCGTTTTAAAATGGAAGGGGGCACAATTCAGGTTCAACCGCTATTCAATTTTCATGCGTCCTCACATCTAGTTTTTTCTCCAGACTTTCAATTCGGTCTTTCTTTGATGCCAGGTTGGCTCTGGTGTACCTGTTCTGAGCAGGAAGATACAAAACCTGCAGGAAGAGGGAGGTAGACGAGATGAACCAACAGCTACCAACTGATTTCATGAAGGCGTAGGAGGCCGGATGCTCACCTGTCCGTAGCATTCCTCCCACACCTGGCTGTAAGCCTCCATGCTGAGATCACCGTGGCCCATTCCGCCTTTCACCACCTCCATCTCCGCTGCCAGCATCGTCTTCGCCTGTTCATCAACACATTGCGTCAAACTCTGGTGGAAGCCAATGCTGAATCCCTTAAACGGTCATTCTCTGTAGTGACCACCAGGGGGCGAATGCTACAAGAAAATAACATTCTTTTTGCAGTAAATACAGATTTATAATCTCTACTTTCAGGTCATCAATACAACACGGTGTTAGGGGCGTGGCCTGGGTTGCTTCTGATCAGTGGCCACGCCCACTCCTCAGCAGAGCCTATGCGTCACCTGCTCCATGTCTTCCGTGCTGACCGGCTTGTAGAGATGCGTTTCCAGGTACGCTATATGCGACGCGTTGTTAGACGTGGAGGCGGGGCCTCTGGTCTTGCCGCGCTGCGGTTGGCTGGCGGCGTTGGCCACCGGGTGGTGCAGGCAGTCGTGGTGCAGCATTGTGATCATCTCCTGTTTAATCAGCTCCTCGGCCAGCTGCAGGTCCAGCAGCTGCTCCATGGAGGCCGGACGCAGGACGGACTCGTTCACCTGGGGGAGGGATGGACGCGCTGATGTCATCACGCCAAATACAGACTCGAAGCGCTGCGCTCCATCTTCTGGTTTGATCCAACAAAACATACCTCGGTGGGTCTGGGGAGGCTCCTCTGAACCGGTGTGTGTCGCAGCTTCAGCTCCTTCTCTCGTTCTGCGTCTCGTATAGCCTGAGACACAACACACACACACACACACCAGTGTATTCAAACTACAGGTACACACAAATGGGTGGGAGTCACTCAGATGTTGTGATTTTGGGGGGCGGACACACTTACCTTTTTGCGCAACTCGATGTCCGCGGAGTCCTCTATGAATCCCGTCTCTGCTTCCGTTTCCTCGAGTTCCTTCTCTGCGTTTTCAGGAAGAACGATCTCGAAGTCGTTCTTGGGAACAGGAAGTGACGACAGGCCCTGCCTCAGCTGCTGCAGGCTCTCCCGTTGCTGTGGGGGGAGGAGGGGGAGAGAGAAGCGTGACGGCTGTTAACCAATTCCTCCTCATTGCACTGGTTTGAAATCCTGAAGGCCCGCGGTGTGTTTACCATGTGTTTGGAGAACGCCGGGTCGGCCAGTTGCTCCTCGCTGTTGATGTTCAGTTTGTCTCTCAGCGGCGTGCGGAGGGGGGTCAAACCCGGGGTCACGGGTCCGCGCGGTGTCATCGCTCCTCCGGGCTGCGGGGTCATGCCCTCCTGCCCCTGGCCCTGCCCCGGTGTTCTGTGGAGGTCACCATGAAGGTTCACACCACCGACTGGTGTTTAAATGTGTGGTTTGAGCATGGGGGGTCCGAAGGGGGGTGTTAGTACCTGAACGGCGTGCTGAGGACCGTGTTGGGAGTCTGGATCTGCTGCCGCTGAGGCGTCACGCCGCTGAAGTCGCTCTCGGTCAGCGGAGTGTTGAGGCCTCCCTTCAGGGGGGTGTCGATGTTGGTCAGAGCCATCAGGTTCTGGGCTTCCTGGAAGCGCAGAGAAAGAGATCGTTTATATCCAGAGATGTGACCGATTTCACCTAATGTTTTCCATGACATTGTTTTTCCGACTAATAGCAGATGCACAACGTATTCAATTTACACGTGTGAGCCTCTCATAACAAAGTACACCCGTTAAAGTAGATTATATGGAATACTGTTTTTTGCAAAATGACACAAAGCATCACTGATAAAACAGAGTGAACTACTTTCTGACATCTGACTAGGAGCACCCTCGGGTGCGTGCGTGTTACCTGCAGTATCCGGTCCTGCACCGTGGGGGTGCGCGGGGTGCGTAGCCCCGCGTTCATGGCGTTGGTGACGCTGTACTCCGACAGGAGGGCAGAGGAGGCCGAGTTGCCGCTCTCGCTCTCCTCCGCGGCCTGACGGGCGACCTCGCTGGCCACGCCCAATTTCACCACCTCCTCCAGCTCCACGTCACTGATCTGTAGAGAACGTTGGATTAATTAACAAAGAATTACGGAGGGTCGTGCCGACTAGACTGCACAGCGAGCGGTTTGTACCTGCGGCGTCGGTAAAACCAGCTTGGAGCGTTTCTTGGTGAACTCGGCGACTCCGCTGGTCTGCAGGATGGCAGACGGGAGGTCGCTCTCCTTCTTCTTCTTGATCTTCATGCCGATCCTTCTTCCTGTCCCTCTCCTCTTGCTCACTAGACACAGAACACACAACACACAGCTCAGGAAGGAAAGCTATGACCTCATTGGTCAACGTGCACCAACCATGAATAAGTAGCGCTCTACTTTAAAACTTTAACCAGGTAAATTATGTTAAACATTGCTAGAAGTTCAGAACTTTATTGAATTCAGGACGTTGACATTCTAAAATCCACACCTTCTTTTGCATGTTTCACTTGGATAAACGCACAGTTGCAGGTAAATAATCAGACTACACCAATATTATTTGACTATTTGTTGGTTTCCAAACATTCTATCTGTCCTCTACAATGAATATATACAATAATTTCATCCCAGTTGGATGAAATTTTTGTATATATTCATCCAACTAAATGTTCAAAATGTTATAGTAAATTTTGTGTGAGTGTGTGTGTGTGTTCTGCTGGTCTCGTAAATGTGTGTGTGACATCACTGACTTGCGCAGTTCTCCTTCCAGGTGCTGCTGTCGGAGCCGTTTGAAGTTGGGCTCCAGCGCGTTGTACTCCTCCATGCTGGTGTCATAGAAACCCTGAAAGCGAACAAGAATAAAGTAATCAGCCGATGAGCGACACCAGGCGGGGCCCACACGCCGTGCCGGTGTCGTGGGTCCGGATGAAGCGGAGAATCGTCGGTACCGGAGCGGGTTTCTTCTGGAAGGGGATTTCAGCGTTGTAGTCGACTCCTCTCTTCTTCTTCCTCTTCTTCTGCACGTCGATCCCGGCCGCTCTCAGCTCTCTGCGCTTCTGCAGGGCGGCCAAACGCCTGCAACCAGGAGGAGGTGGACGCACTCGATGGTGAACGCAACGTTGGAGGGTTTCCTCATGCATGCCGCGCTGCTTATCGAATGAAGCAATTATTATACAAAGTGTGTGTGTGTGTGTCTAACCTGGCTTCCTCCAGCTGTTTCTCTCTGGCCTTTCTCTTGGCTTTCTTGCCCTGGGTGTTGGCCAGTCGAGCCCTGGCCTCTGACAGCATCTCCAGCTCATCTGCAGATAGTGACACACACTCAAATCAGTTAATACATGCCGTACTTTTGGATCGGATATACTCTGAATAAATGTTTGTGGGAAAAGGTCAGTTTTCATTATTTCAAGTGTGTTAACATACCTTCGTCCATGTCCACAGGGTCGGGTCTGGCTGGTTTAGTTTCAGGATTAGGGTCGATCTCTCCTGGTTTCAACTTGCGGGGGTCATCACCCACTTCTTCCTCATTATCTCTTTGTGCCGCCTTGTCTCTACAGAAAGAAACACAATGAAACATACCTCATTGAAGTGCTTCAGACTTTCTATTGCAAAGTATCCTACAATGAAGCCTATATAGTGTACAAGTATGTTTGAGTTAATGGAGTCGTACAGCAGGTATTCATAGTGCTCCAGGCACTGGGCAGCAGTGCGTCCAATGATGGGAGCAATGGTCCTCCACTGGGTGGGCATCAGCTTGGCCAAATGGAGCAGCTTCTCCTCCTCTTCTCTGGACCATTCGGTTTTCTTGATGCTGGGATCCAACCATTCGTACCTAAAACCCAGGTTAAGATTGTTTATCTGAACAGGAAATCAGATTGGGATAAATGTTTTTTTTATCATGGGAGGATGTGGTAGAGCAGAGGACACCAATATAGAGAGAAGACTCATAAAACAATGCCATCACAGGTCTTTGCATGAAGACTCACCATCTGGCTTTGCATTGTTTGGCAGACTTTCGGTGGAGCAGGGAGGCGATTCGAGACCACTGGTTTTTCCCATATTTCATCACCGCTGCCTTGAGGATCTCATCCTGGACAAAGAAGCAGATGTGAGAGTTGAGTAGAAACACCAACGATCAACGTCGGACACCTTCCTGCCTCCCAGTGATGCATCACCGGCTGCCATCATCATCCACTCACTCAACCGACCGACCAACAAAATAATCTCATTTAGATAAGAAAGACAAAAAATGCGTTAATCAAACATGTATTATTTGCTTTGGTTGTTCTTTTAATTCTGGATCAGTAACGGTGCAATTACTTCACCCATCTTTAATCTGCTAACCTCGGAGCCATAGATGGAGGACAAACATCCTCACTGACGTTAGATGGCTTGCTAACATCGACAAAGTCTTACAAGCTGCCCCGATCTTTGCTAATGCAGCTGCCATCTTATCTGCCTAAACGCGCTGGTTTAAACCACCGTAGAATCAACTTGTTCGACGTCGCTAGCCGAAACACAGATTACACAAACTTTCTAGGCGGGCTAAATCTTTAACTAGCGAGGAGCTAGCGCCTTGCTAAGTCCGACTCATTTTAAAGGTTAGCTTCATGCTACCGCTGCTAGCCATGTAAACACGTACCTCCGTGTTGCGCCAGACGCCTCCTTTGATCATAATTCGCGGCATCTTGGCGGCTCTTTACTTCCTCCTCCTGCAGTAAAAAGGTCAATTCAGATTTTCGACCAGTTGTGGCGAAAAGTGGCGTCCGCAATTTACACACAAACTAAATCCAAAGCGGGTGAGCGACGAACGTGGATCACACCGGAAGCTTGAGTCGCAGAATAAAGCTTCCTCTTTAGAGTCCGGTTGCTGTGGGCGAAGCAGCTCAAAGGCGCATGAGCGCCATCTAGTGGACGGGAATCAGAAGTAAATTAAATTATTCTTTTCTGTCTCTGTCAAGAATGTTTTGACAATACTATTGTACTGTTTTTCTCTAGATACATACACTTTATTTAGAATGTATTTTCTAAAGACTCACTCTGTTTTCACAAGAAGGTGAACAGCAATCACAATTACTATGATTTTACAGCTCAGTTGCATTTAACGCCTCTGAGTCTCCTCGCAGAAAAAAGTAAAGTAACTCATGATATCACGATGTGACCTTGGCTTTACACAGTCATTGTTTTAATGACCTCAAACTAGCTTCTACCACCTGCATACATCTTTATACATCATATATGTATTCATGCATTCGTGAATATAATTCCTGGAAAATACACCAAAGAAAGAAGCAAACATCTGGAGCGATGATGTTTTTATTTCAACTCGTTTTCTGAGGTACATTTTTACTGACTTCACACAAATGATTCCAGGCTACATGTATGTTCTTCCCACGTTAGCACAACACGGAGAACGCTTACATCAACATGACAACAGACAACATGCACAAACGAGGCACGAAGGGAGGGGGAGAGGGAGGGGGGGCGGCTAACTGTACCGACCGTACATCATTGGCCAGAACACAAAGAACCAACCAATCACAATGGGTGATATATCACTGACTTTGTAGTTTGAGGGGGGAGTTGGGGGGGGGGGGGGGGGGGGGGGACCGAGGGACCAAAGAGGAACGGAAGCGAAGGAGGTTAAAAGACGTGAGGAGGGGGGCCAATACCTAAAATATTAAGACAAATTGTAACACTGAGTATCATAATAAACATAAATAATCTTTTCAGTATCGACAATAAATATCAGTAATCTCATAAATACGATTTTTATCCCTTGTTTCAATATTATATATCCTTTAATCTGATATGAGCAGCACGCTTTCCCATCAAATAGTTTATAATTTACTGCAGCGGGCACGCATGCACACACGCGCACACACGCACACACACACACACACACGCACGCACACACACACACGCACACACACACACACACACACCCTTTATTCATTTCTCTTTACGTATAATTCTGTCCAGTGTTTTGGGATGAATACTGAGGGACCAGGGACACGGGGTAATCTAAAGGGGTTGTTTGGCTAAGTGTTGGGAGAGGGGGGAGGGGGGGAGGGGGGGGCACATGCTGACTGATATGTACAACTGTAAACTCCCCCTCCTCCTCCTCCCCCACCTCCTCCCCTTTCTGTCTCTCATGTGTTTCTCTATTTCTGAACACTTCTTCCTTCCTTCTCTCGCCCCCCCCCCCCCCCCCCCCCCCCCCCCCCCCCTCCCCCCGCCCGACCCCCCTGGCCGTCTCCCTCACATCTAAACGGGTCTATTTCAGGTCCCCGGCGTCTCCCTGGATGGTCTTCTTGATGCGGAGCAGCATGGTGGTCAGCCACTGGTCCAGGCGGGACACGGAGTCGAAGTCCTTGACGGCCTCCGTGAAGGCCTCGCTGTTCTGCTCCTCGTGGGCGTCCAGCAGTTTCTATGGCAACGATTCCACAAGGTGACTTACCGATCGGCGATAAGGCAGTGACGTCATTTTAATGACACCATCGTCATTCGCAGCCTGTGTTTTCTGTTTTCACCAGAACAGTCAGTTCGACGCAAAATAAGAAAACATTATTCTTATTTTTTGTAATTACTCTTTTGCTCTTTTGAGTTCTAAATTAAATGTCACAAACATCCGTAGTTGTTTTTTGCACTACTTATTAAATATATTGTTATCGAGACATGAAATCATCCACATCTGGATAGAAGATTAGTTTGAGCCACCGAACATTTTAACGTGAAAGCATTTTATGAACGAAAAGATGGGATGCAAAAATACACCTTTAAAATTACCTTCAAGAGCTTAAGCTCTCTGGAGTCTGAGAAGGCTGGAAACATCTCCTCGTACTTCTCTATGGCCAACTGCGACACACACACACGCACGCACGCACACACATACACATACACACACACACACGCACACACAGTGGCATCAGCATTTGAGCAGGAGTGTAATTTGATGCCAGGTGTGAAAGAGGCAACTGTCTTTCTGTGTGTGTGTGTGTGTGTGCGTGTGTGTGTGTGTGCGTGTGAAGGGGGGGGCAGTGTGGGGACAGGTGTGTCTACCTTGGCGTTCAGTTCGTCCACTATAAAGTGGCACAGCGACGCCTTGAAGAAATACTCCTTGGCGTTGTACTTCAGCAGAGGGTTGTCCATGGTGCTCATGGCCACCTGAGACACACAAAACACAAACGCACACAAGCAAAAACTCACCACACGACAGCGGGCGATCAGGAAATGAAATCAGGTGTATCAGTTCCAACCGGTTTAACGTTTGGCCGGTGTGCTTCTAGCCGCTGTATCGCGACATGAATCGCACTCCACAATAACACGATCACAACAGGCTCCCTTGTTTGCGCGGACGCGCTGCAGCCGTTACCTGCTCGTAGATCTCGATGGCCTTGGCGTACTGCTCCAGCTGGGCGCTGTAGTGTCCCACCTTCAGGAGGCATTTGTTGGCGGAGCTGAAACGTGCGGACGGAGAAACCAGCGAGTTAACGGCAGATTTCTTTCACCGAAGAGGGAGAACTTTCATATGACAATAATAATAATAATAATCATAATAATAACCTGCGGGAGTCTTAGTGTGACTCACCTCTAGACATACACGCAGGATCCTATGTAGGTCACGCTTGGATGTGAAAATAATATTTTATCACTGTCGTACAATTTGCCAAATTACTTTCCCAATGATTCAAATTATTTTGAAAAGCTTCAGGATTTCAGTGAAAGATGAACAACCCAATCTGCATGTTTCCATCTTCATGAACCAGATTACTGAAACGCCTGCAGAGCGATCGACCGCCCACTGATAGCTACCTGTTCGATTCTTCTCCCTTGTAGTAGTCTGCCGCCTGCTCATAGTGGGCGATGGCCTGAACACGGAGCAAAGCCACAATCACAAACGCACAAATTCAGAACCGACAGAAAGGTGTGTGAAAAACGAGGAAAGCTGGAGAGAAAATCACACACCTTCTCGATATCGACCAGCTCGGCCTCGTAGACCTCTGCTATGGTGATGTGATGTTTGGCTGCGATGGTGAACCGACCCTGTAACCAACACACACACACACACACACACACACACACACACACACACACACACAGTCATCATCTGAAAAGAAGAGACGGCAGCCGCTGTGCGGCGGAGGCGGAGCTTACCATGTCGGTGTAGATGTCGATGGCCTGATTTAGACAGTTGATGGCCTCTACGAGGAGGTGGAAGAGAGACACAAGGAAAAGAGTCAAACTATAGCGTCTTTGCTTTCCTTTGTCTGTGTGTGTGCGTGTGTGTGTGTGTGTGTGTGCGTGTGTGACACAGGGTGCTCACCTTGTGGGTCGGCCTTCTTGTAGGCGTTGCCGGCGTCGACGAAGCTGGTAGCGGAGTCCAGCTTGTTCTGCAGCTGCATGTGGAGCCGAGCGGCCTGACAGAAGGCGTTCCCCGCAGCTACACACACACACACACACACACACACAGACACACACGCACACGCACACAGACACGCACGCTCAGTCCTTTGTTGCACAACGCCTGCCTTTTACTTGTTAAGATATCAGGGGCTAATAAAAATACACCGACTTTTAATTAAATGTGCGCGCGGTGTTTGTGTGGGAGTTTGTTTATTTGTGTACAGATCTGTGTGTGTTTTTGTGTTCTAGTGCACGTTTATACATGTGTGTGTGTGTGTGTGTCACGTACCACTCCAGTTCTTTGCCATCTTAAACATGTTGGCTGCTCTGGCGTAGATTTCACAAGCATCCTCCACCTTATGGTTCCCCCTAAAACACACACACACACACACACACACGCGCACAGACACACACACACATTGGATTTCGTTGTTGACTTTTTTGCCTCCTTATAGATTTGTGATGCATTCTGGGACTATAAAAAGAAAGAGCATTCACTTAATGTTGCAAACCGTCCCTCTCTGACATTGTCCTCGGATGGTAAAGGGGGGTGGGGGGGGTCGTCTAGCTGGGATGACATCATGAGGTCAGCTAAGGACACATTTCACCCTGTGGCCCCTCCGCCCCGTGTGATCATGTGACCGCGGCGTGAGGCGGCAGAGACTAACGGAAGGATGCTCAACATCAACGTTCACTCTCATTTGACATAATGTAATTGTTTCGGTTGGTTAATGTCTCCCGGCAACAATAAAGGCTTTTTTCCGATTGGATCGCTGAATGAATCATTGATTGACTGGCGAGATTTTCATTGTTTGTCATCGTTTGTTTATCCTCATTGTTTGTCACAGATGTCCTTTAAAGAAGGACACTTTATTGTTAACATATGAGGACGTTTTCGGGGGTCGCCGGGACCCTTGAATGTCCCCCATGGAGTCTCTAAACTCTGGGCTCATTAAAAAAACATGAGACCATGTGGGCAAAACAGATGTGACCCATTTCCCTTCATCGTCTCATAAAATCTATCAACTAGGATACATTTAAGTAATTGGGGTCAGAAATCTCCCCTGAGATGAACAATATTTCTGTTTTCTGACCAGACGTCAATCAAAATGACAAGTAACATTTGTGCTCTTAGTTTCTTCGATTTTATTCTCTTGAGTAATACAACGGTTTACAAATGTCTTAGTCACATTAGAAAAACCAAATCAAGTCGTTCAAAAGTTCCAAATTGATTTTCAAAAAATAGTTAGTAACTAGATTACTTTTCTGTATCGACTGATCAAATTCTCTTTGGGTTTTGATCTTCTGATGACGCTTTGATCTACATTCAAAACCTCCGCAAATGTAAATCAATAAAAGGGTTTGGATCAAACCGACTCGATTGCCTGCTGTCGAAAAGGAACCGCAAACAATCGATTGGCCGATCGGTTAATCTGGTTTCTATCAAATCTACAACGTCTGCACTGTAAACACGGCCCCTCCGCACATGAAGGCCAGCGGCCCACTCCCATCCGCGCGCGCACACACACACACACACACACACGGGCCCACGCACGCGCACACGCCCACAAAACACACGCGCACGACCAAAAAAAACCCCCCGCATCCCCCCCTCTACTGACTGCCCCCGCATCCCCGCATCCCGCAGCAGAATCCATGAGCCATATATAACGCATACACATACAGATGATGGAAGAAAGGCTCCGTGTGAACCGTTAAAAATGACTCAACGTCACGGGAGGGGGGCGCGGGGGGGTGATCATTTTTCTGAGCGGCACAGATGTTCCGCTCAGTGCGGAACATCTGTGCCGCTCGGTCCGGACCAAACGCACCGACGTCATTACAACGACCCGACGGCCGGACGCGGGCTCCCGACGGGCCGCACCGGGAGACCGGGGGAGGTAAACAGACACGGAGAAACGGATGGACGGATCTTTTTACCCGAACATCCCCCCGAGGAAGGATCCGGACGCCTTGACCTTCTTGTCGGCCTCGGCCATGAGCTGCATGGCCTCCTTCTCTTTGCCGGAGTTGTCCATGGCGGCCTGGGATGCGATCGGAGGGAGAAACGGGCCCGATGTTCCGCAGTGGACTGAGAGGAGGAGGAGGAGGAGGAGGAGGAGAGAGAGAGACGTCTCTGTGGTGCTGATGCGGGAGACTGCGGGCTCTTCTTCTACGGTGAGAAAAGGCTCATTTACGGCTCGCTGTCGCCACCTGCCGGACACAACGGGTAGGGCAACTGTAAAAGTAACGTAAAATGTTTTAAACGTAATTATGTTTAGTAGTATGTTCATGGTGTAGTACTTTTTTCTTTAAAGGTAAAGTGGGGAGGGTAGTGTAATCATTCTGCAAAAGCCCGAAATGGAAAAACCAGACAGCGGCTCTACAAACGGCCTTTTGAGTTTTAGTGAGTTCTCCTGGCATCAGTCCCTTATTAGATGGAAGCGTTTATAGAATATTACAAACTAATAAAAAAAAAACATGTCACTCAACATGTTATCACATTAAGAACTCCATGTTAATAACAGCGCCTGTTACACGCTGTCGTGTTTATTTTTCAAACTACGCTGGGAAACTATGACTTAAATCCAGGATTGTTAATTTAACTTTTAGACGCCTTATTTGAGCTTGAACCATAAATAACTAACATGCTGTAAAATAAGTGACTTTCCCCACAGAACACCTCCTCTTCGTCATCGCGTTCAGACACAAAGTCACAGCGAGCGATTGACAACAGCAAATTAGCGCCTCTCTTACTTTCCATCGGTGCATCTTCTCCAAAAAAAAAAAAAAAGTTTCATCCGGCTGAGATGTTGGACTAAAATACACAGAATATAAACCCAGAAAAACACATTTTAATCTTAAAATAACATTCAGTGAAATCCAAGACAATGAAGCATGCCCAGTTACTTCACTAAAGCAGGAGACACCTCGCAGACTAAAACATGTCCGGGGAGGAACTTTGATGATGAGTTGAATCTTATATATTGCCATTAGAATCGTACTTCAGGGAAAAGTGTCTTAAATGCAAAGAAACGGTTCCCTGTAAAAAGGGTTGTTGAACACGGCTGAAGCTTTAGGAAAAACCAAACATAGTAATTCTCCAATAAACATTTTCTGGAAGATCACCGCACACGAGACCGACGAGCTCCGTTCCTTTTTTTTGTTTGTTTGTTTGTTTTTACAAAAAAACGTTCTTGAGACTTTGTTATCATGAAAATAACAATGAACAAACAAATGGTCATCACTGCATTAAAACAGCGATCACACCTATACAAATAGATCATGCAGCGGCAGCAGACGTCCACATCTGGCAGGACGTCGGGCCGCCGGTCACGTGGCCCGGAGGCCCGATGCTGCTACCGACCC
Source organism: Apeltes quadracus (assembly GCA_021346845.1). NCBI lineage: Eukaryota > Metazoa > Chordata > Actinopteri > Perciformes > Gasterosteidae > Apeltes > Apeltes quadracus. The sequence goes on along the minus strand of CM037922.1, from coordinate 1,728,092 downwards.
GGAAAAGGATCGCCGGTGGGCCGCAGTCAGCCCGCGAACCCCCCGTCCTCCGCCGACACGTCACTGAAGCAGAAGTCCATCCGCATCTGAGGCGAACAGTCATGCTGACATTGCAACAACTTAAGTTTGGGAGGAATTTTCTCCCAAGATAAATAAATAAATAAGTGCGTAATAAAACTACTCTGGGACTCAATAAATGACCTTGCATGAATTGTGTAAAATGTATAATAATTAGATATTTACGGTGTCTTTGTCCTTTAACTAGTTCAGCGTGTCAAAATGTTCATTAATATTCTGAATATGAGCTTCAAAGCTGTGGAGGTTCAGGGACGAACAATCACTCTAAAGAACAAACAAAAAGATTCAATAAGTTTCAGAATATGTGCTCTAGAAATATTAAATGGCATATGCATTGATGAAACATAAAACCATAACTGCATTGACATCACGCTCTGCTGTGTGTGCGTTACATTAGGCTGCTCTGCACATCATTTTGCAGGTTTTTTGTTTTTTTCAAATGCAACACTAATTCCAACTGCAGTTTCTCAATCGGTGTGTCAGATGGATCCGAGTGTGGACAAAGTTCCTCTCACAATATTATTGCAGTTGTTGAGGGCAACAACGAATAATAAGATAAAACCATTGTGTAACATGCGAATGTAGATAGATGGATAGATGTATAGAGGGATGTAGATGGATGTATAGATAGATGGGTGTATAGATAGATGGGTGTAGATGATGTATAGATAGATGGGTGTATAGATAGATGGGTGTATAGATAGATGGGTGTATAGATAGATGGGTGTATAGATAGATGGGTGTATAGATAGATGGGTGTAGATGATGTATAGATAGATGTAGATGGATGGATGGATAGATGGATGTATAGATGGGTGTATAGATAGATGGATACATGGGTGTATAGATAGATAGATGGATAGATAGATAGATGGATATAGATGTATAGATAGGGTTGTCATGCAGTACAAACTTTTGGGTTTCAGTCGCCTGTCAAAATAACAAATGGTCAATAAGAGTAAAAGTGAAGAGCAAAGTGCATGCTGGACAGTAAATAACAAATAAATCTGTAAAGCATTCTTTCAAATAGAAATAAAAGTAACAGTCTCATGATGTTGAGATCTCTTCATCAATGTTTCCCCTCCTGCGTCTGTGTGTTTTGAGCCTTTGCACTTTAAATGATTCTCGGTTCTTCTTCTTCTTCTTCCTCTCAGTCCTCCTCTGATAGAGGTTCATGTGGGGTCGACGGCCGCGACCTGCTGTGACCTCTGACCTCCGTCTTTCTGTCCTGGAGGAAGTCTTCAATCTCTCCGGGCAAACACTGGAACTTCTCCTGGAACTCCGCCTCCACGGCGCCCTGCAGCTGGAGGGTCACATGACGCACATCGATGGGCTCTCGGGATCGATTCCCTCGGCAGATACCAACATTCGCCATGACAACCAAACGAGTGTGAAAACACGGGACCCGGGAAGCATCTCGGTAGCGAGAAACGCGCGTAACTTATTTCCTACCGCTCAGACATTAAGAAATGCAACCAGCTGCGTTTGGCTCTTATGCCAACATGGCCGCCGGAGTCGTATTTCACCTTGGGCTTCTGGTCCTGGATCTCCTGCAGCAGCTCGTTGTGCTGCTCCACCAGCTGGTCGTGGCGCTTCGCCTGCGTCTCCTCGAGCTGGAGACAGAGAGACGCTTGCACGGTTAAGACGTTTTTTTTCTTCACGGTTGCCTTGAGAGTTAGCGTTGCCAACGTTCCTCCGCTCACCCGTTTGATGTTCTGGACGACTTCGTTGACGTAGGACTTGTTGATCTCCATCTTCTCCCTGGAAACACACAGAAAACCGTGAAATCAAACTCCTGACTTTCTCATCTGACAAGAGCGGCTGCGTGAAGCAGATAAAAGAGCCACTGAGGGCGGATTCATAGACGCGTTCGTGGGTCTTACTCTTCAGCCAGATGTTTCTCTTTGGTCTTCGCCTGGTTGATCTTCTCTGTTCTCCTTCGATCCATCTGCCTCTTCAACTCTTTCTTCTCCCTGCGGAGCAGGAGAAACGTCAGCGCTCACAGCGGGAGGGAGAAAAGGAACTGACAGTTGAGACAAACAATGCTCACCGCTTGATTTTAAAAGAGGCTCCTAGTAGAGTCTGTGGCATCAAACCTTTTCTCACATTTCTTGCTAGAAGATCCCCAACAAACGTCTCAAAACGAACTAGTCAGGTTGGTTGTCAGAACTTGTGGCCAAACACATCTCATTTTTTCAGCAGCAGTTGTTAACTCTACCGGAAACTTTAAATCCTCTTATGAAGATCTGAGTGAGCAGCAGCTATGAATGTAATTATGAATCGGTTGCTACTCGTCTTTGCTTTGGTTATTCCTGCATCGGTTACAGTCTGTGTCTGGTCGCAGCTGCTGACCTTTATCGGGCGTTATCCTCTGGACTAAACATCATCCATGATGCAGACTGCTATATTTCTCTTTAAATTAGTTTTCAATCAAATGTTGAAGTGAAATGCTCCTCAATCTGCGACTCCCAGCGTTGATCAAACACTTCGATAAGTGTGACTCACTTATCGCAGACGTCTTTGAGCTTCTTCATGTGGCCGTTGTGGCTCTCCTCAGCGAGGCTGCTCAGTCGCTCCGTCAGCTGGGAACGGAAGCAAAGGTCTGCGTGTTACATTCGGGTTTGGTGGCCCGCGTCCATATCTAGGGGGGAGGGGGAGGGGGGAGGGGGGGGCATCCTGCAACAGTTCACTCACCATCTTAATGTGCTCCTTCTGGAGATACTTCTGGCTGTAGTACTGCTCCTGCCTCAGAGCCAGAAGCTGCTGCTGCTGCTCGTCTCTCAGCTGCAGGAGCCGCTCGTCTTTGTCGCTCTCCGAACACGAAGCCCTGTAGAAACGCGTGCACGTGAACACGCGTTGTGCGCGTCGGACAAAGAGAAGAAGGACGGGCGGTTGGAGGACGGGTACCTGCTCTTGCCGCGCTGTCGCGCCACCTTCTTGTGCTTGTTGCTGAACTCCCGCAGGAGCTCGGAGAGTTTCTTCTGGTGCCTCCTGACCAGCTCCTTCAGCTCCTTGAACTGACGCCTCTGCTCCTTCTGGTAAACCTTTGACTGCTGCAGACCCTCCATGGTGCACGCCGGCACGTCTGTCGCCCCGAGGGAGCAAACGGCAGCTTTTCAATGACGCTATGTGTCAGACAGCTTCTCCACAAAGCCCAGACAAACCCGCCACTTTAAAAGTTGAGATCCAGAGATGTGCACGTTTGTTTAGGTCATCTAGTTTGAAGAAAATGGTGCAAAAAACGACTGATTAAATGAATCGTTTCTAGTCAGTCAGCGCCGAAATGTCTTCTGCTACAAGAACAAAGCAGCACTCGGGGTTTTATAGAATGTTCCATGTATGCTGACACTATTCATCATAAACTTCTTTACTGTAATTAAAAATAACCCATTGATCACATACCTGGTGTTTGAAAACCCATGAAAATACTGACCTATCAAAACACTTAAAACCAGGTCTTCACTCTTTGCAGCTGGTTTGGATGCTTCTAAAATGCAGAGAAAACAAAAACAGGGACAATTTAACTGTTTCTGAGCTAAATAATCGAAAAGGACAAATGTCAGCACATTTTGTGGGCGGACGCTACCTGCCGCGGCTGCTTGCTGATTGGCCGCGGCGGCTTTGGGCGTGGTGGCCATGGGGGCGTGGCCCGCCGGGCCGGAGGCGGGGCTGAGCCCGTTCTCCAGCGGAGGCGCTCTGACGTCGCTCTTACGCTCTGCACAGCTGTCCGCCTCGTCCTGAACAACAGCCAGACCAGCAGAGTTACAACCCAGTGTTCGCCTCTCAGGACGGGGACGGGGACGGCGGAGACTAAGGGGGGGGGGGGGGGGGGGAGGGGAGGGGCTGACCTCCGTCTGCGGGTCCTCCTCCACGTCCTCCAGGGTCAGGGCCGCCAGCTGCTTGGACCTCTGCTCCAGGAGGTTGACGTATCGGATGGGGTTGGACAAAGCCTCGATCACGTCTGCAGAGGACACATGTGGAGGAGCACAGAGGAGCCAGCTGTGTTTCACAAGATGGAACCTCAGTTTATACAGCAGAATATATAATGGATATTTTCATGCATCAATAACACAACATGTTTAAACTTTAACATTGTGCCTTATAAGTGATATATATTTTAATATTACTCGGGTGCAGGACTTTTATTGTGGTGTTGCTACTTCTGCTTCATTTAAAGACTTCCTATTGTTCCCATCGCTGCTCTGAAACCATCCTCCATGCGGCATCATTACTCCCCATGTCCTCATTAATTATTTGCGTTGCCTCGTGTTTTGAAGATGTGGGACGGGTTCAGTAAAGCCACATTGAGAGCAGCGACGAGCTCGAGGAAGAGCAGGAGGATTCTTCAGCTTCACGCGTCCCAACCTGCGAAGGTGTCCGGCACGTAGTCTTTGACCTCGATGTGGACGAACACGGCCGGTAGAATCAGCGGCTGGTTCTTCTCGTTCCTCAGGCTGATGTACCGGTAACCTACGGGAGACATTTGGATATCAGCTCGGAGCGAGAGGCAGCCGAGGGCATGAAATACATGCAGAGATTTATTTAATTCAAAGGGTTGAATGACATTTTCCAGATCAGCAGCATGTCTGTGCAAACCGTTTGAAAGGGATCTACTGAACCGCAGGAGGTGAGTCAGCAGGACTGGTGCTTTCTGAATAATGAGACTCTTACACCTGCGTAATGCAACATTAAAAGGTTCCAGGTTGGAAAAGTCTCATTGTTCTCCAACATGAAGCAGCATTAACACAGGGATCACGGGGATAAATGAAGACTAGCTACCTGGCCTTATGGCGGAAACCGGAATGATCCGGTGACCGATAAACTTCCCTCCCTCCTCGAAGGCGGCGATCCTCAGCGAGGCCAGAGTCGGGAGAATCACCTGTCGGAGAGAAAGTCGCGACCCTGCATCAGAAGCCAAGTGGCTCCCGCTCAGGCGTCGGGGGGAAACCCGTCCCTGCGGCCGTCTCACCTTCTTGAAGACGATGGGCTCCTCGTCCCACACCGGGTTGACGGCGTTGTTGTTCTGAGAGGTCTTGGTCTTCAGCGCCTTCCTCCGGGTGTCCGCGGGGAGCCCGAACATGTCCACCTGCCACGTACACGCCCACCCGCCGCTCGGTCACGAACTGGCCCGAGATCACCTGCGAGACGCGGAGACGAGGACACGGAGTGGGCGTCCCCGCGAGGAGCGGACGGGCTGACGGCGGCGCGCGCGCTTTCCGACGGCCGTACCTTGACGGAGAGGGTGTTGGCCACGATGCCGTCCACCGTGTTTTCGGTGAAGGGGTCAAAGTGTTTGTCGGGTCGCCGCATGAACTCCGGCTTCAGCCTGTAGCCGCAGCGGCCGTTGTACTCGAACACGAAGAGGTTCAGCTGCATGGACAGGTCTGAGACGAAGCGCCACGGTTACAAGGTTTGGGTGCAACAGTCTACGGTTCATTGGTGAAGTACATAAAAGGTTTTTGGAGCACTGAATGTCCCACCAGTGAATAAAAGACCTTTAATTGATGCCATTTATAACCAAATGAAAAGGAATAAGAACCGCATCAATAAGGGGCCAGAATGACACAAAGAACATCCAGTTACTGGAATAAATTTACCATAATCAATTCGTTAAAATCATTCTCCACTTTAATCAGCTTTACTTTAAAGGGTTAATTCAGCCACTAAGATGCAGCGTGTGCAATTACCGGTTGTTTCAATATTTATAACCTCTGGTCTGAACAGAATACTTTTTGCACTAAATTAATAGAAGACACTTGAGTTAAAGGGGTAACATTTAAAAGCCCATTGCATCACTTGGGAAATAAACGTGGAGTAAAGGAAAGGCTCCGTGCTCCACCCTCATGAAGCACTGCGGTTGAAGTTGCGGCGGCCGTTCGATGCGATCGATCGTTCGCGGACGCCCACCTATCGTTTGGTAGTTGAGAGCCACGAGTTGACAGCCGGCGTTCCAGAAGAGCTGCGGCATGAAGTTGGACGAGTCGACTCTGGTCCCCTTCGGATAGATACGACTCAGCTGAGATTTGTTATATCTGGTCAACGTGACGTTAAGAGAACGACTGTGGAGTCCGTTAAATCATTTTCTGTCCCAATGTTGTGATGCGTACTACTTTCACAGACAGCACTGCAGCAACTGAAGTAAAAAAAAAAAAAAAATCACATTGCAACCGAGCGCCGGAGACACAAGAGGAGGAAGAGGAGCGCAAAGTATGGAAATCGGTTGCCAAGGTGCGGCGTAGCCGCGGCAACCGTCGCCAAGGATACTCTACAAACTCCACCGGGGACTTTGTGAGGTGCTCCAACGCTTTGGTCTCCACGAAAGACGACATGTGGTAACAGCGGGCTGCCTCTGCACACAGACACACACACACACAACAAAGAGACGTTTTTAGCAGTACTTTCCAACACTATTCCCTCATAATGTTGCAAATATCAAAAAGAAATATCAAACTTTGGGTCTTGTGCAATTTGATTTTTTCGTTAAAAACGGTAATCGTTTTCTGCTTGGCTCTTCTTACTCTTGGACGCCTCGAAGGAGTTGAACTTGGTCGGCTGGACGTAGTTGACCAGAGTGGACATTTCCTCCGTGGCCACCGCCTCCCGCTCGGCGGAGCCCTGAAACAAACGGCAGCGGCGGTCAGGTTTCAGGGGTTCGAAGGTCAGACGGCTGCATCGTTTCCACAAAACAGGTACTTTACAAATGTGGTGAGGGAACAACGTTCAACAGTCTTCCAACAAACAACACCAGCGCGTCTTCTGACTGCGTCCGTTTCCGTCTCCTTCCTGGTGGAGTCCGATTAAACACACACACGTTTCTCACCTTTTCGTCGAGGGGAGTGTACGAGCAGATACTGCGCAGTATCGGCCTCGTGTGACGTCACTTGATTCAGCATCGTTTAAGGCTGAAGCCTAGAAAAGGCCCGAGTGAGCGCACCGCAAATAATGCGCGCTAACCTTCTGTGCTTGCATTGTGGGTAATGTAGGCTGCACGTTTTGACAACTAAAGAAAGATTCATCTTTTAACCAACACGACAATCAAAACAAAGTTTGGAGGAGTATTTTTCTTTTCTTTTTCAGCCATCATCGCCTGCGTGGGTGAAGCTCGGAACCCACGGCCAACACTAAAGGACAAGACAACAATACAATGCAACAATGCAACAATACACACCCAGATTGATCAACGATGACAGCGGAAACGGCTGCCGAGACGACGGCAGAGACAAAGCACAGATGACAAAAACATCGAGGGACACAAAAGGTTCACGGTGACGATGGCGTTAAGGATGAAGAAAACCACGGGACACTCAGCGGCGGGGGCGACCCGCCCCTCGGCGGCGCACAACGTCACCACTGACCTTTTTACCATCATCATCTTCGTCATCGTCCTCTTCCTCGCTCTCAGCCTCGATCTCTGTTAAAATTAAAGTCAAACAAGTCCTTCATCCTCATCGTCTCTTCACCCTGTGTGTTCAGCTGCCACTCTCTGCGTGCGTGCGTGCATGCGTGTGTGTGTGTGTGCGCGCCCGCACAAGATGACCGATCACAAGGACGAAAGAACGCCAGCAGAAGCCTGAAGCTTCTGAGAAGAAATATATCTATACGTACTTGTTTCTGGTGAATGTTTGAACGTTTCAGCCCACAAAGAGTCAAAGAGCTTCCTTTGCTTCCCCGTCGGTAAAGAAACGCCTCTACTCATGATTTATTTAAATGCACCAACACACTTGCAGGAATGTCCGACTGTTAAATCAGACGCAGTGAAAGCGTCTCGGGTCCCCTTTGTCTCGGCGGCTCACCTCCGGCGTTGTTGCTGGGGAACGCCGGTTCGCTGCTCTGATTGGCCGGCTGGTCCGTCAGTCGCTTGGTGTCCGCGTTGTTCGGGGGTTTGTGGGATTTCTTGTTCTTGATGAGGATCTTTCCCATCAGCTCCTGAGGACTCGGCAGCGGGACGCCGGACTCCAGCTGCAGGGGGACAGCGGGGGGTGAGGGCGCCGCCCGACGGGCAGCTGCTGGAGGTCTGCGGTACTTACGGGGTATTTGTCCAGAGGGTCGATCAACAGAGCGTCTCCGAAAATAGATTGACAATATTCAGCCATTTTCGCCTGCTGCTTCAAACTGACGAGAAGACAGAGAGAGACAGACGCGTTACGAGGAGGACCTGAAGGGATCACATGACCCACTGGACGGCGACAGAGATCCTCACGAGTCCACGTGGTTCTCAAAGGAGAGGATGACGGGGAACGGAGACGTCTTGAAGGCGCACTCGGCAATGGCTTCAATCACTTCCTGGAAAACACCAAACAAAAAGAGAATTTTATTAACAATACGTTCAACTGCAAAGAAAATCAAGTGCCAGAACAAATCAAATCAGAAGCTGTGACTTTAAGAAGAAGTACTTTCCACTGGTCGACGACAACCTTTGACCTGACAATATGCGCGCACACACACACACACACACACACGCACACACACACACACACACACACGCGCACGGACCTTGAAGGGGATTTCCGACGTCATGGTGAAGCCGTGCGTGATGACGGGCTCCTCCTCGGCGGTCCGTCCCTTCCACACGTCCAGCTCCACGCAGCGGCACCCGGCCAGGAGAACCTGCCGGTACATTTCCACCGAGGAGCTCCCGGCCAGCTGGCCCGCTGCAACGCCAGACGAGACGTTAGCGCGGCGCGGCGCCACGCGAAGCAGGCGGGCTCACAGCGCGCGTACCTGTCAGGTAGGTGTTGTGCGAGGAGTTGATGATGTAGTGCGACAGCGGGTAGCTCATGTCTTCGGACTGGTCCAGCTTCTCTGGGGGAATGACTCCGTTCTCATCACTGGACAGATAGCTGGAAAACGCCTGCAGGGTGATGACGCCTGCGCCATGAAAAAAAAAAAATCACTTAATGATGCTTTATTATGTTACTTCACTTCATTGATACGCAAAGGAAATATGTGTTGGAGGAGTTTTATTCTGGTGGGATGCGACACCCAGGCTTATTTTAGCAGTTCGCCCCGTGTGGGCGGACGAGTATTTCTGGTACGGACGCAGGAAGGAGAACAAGAAGGAAAAACGCCGCTGGCTGGCCTGTTGGCAGCATCACGTTGCTCAGGACCACAGCGGCAAAATAGCAAATACCCTCCAGCCAGCGTGTGTGCATGCATGCGCGTGCATGCGCGTGCACCTTGCTTCAGCTGCGCCGCGTCCTGCTGGTACCGCTCCATCAGGGCGAGCGTCTGAGCCGGGCGCAGCGGCGGGTAGAGGATCTCGTTGAGCCTCGGGTCTCTCTGCTTGTTGTTGATGAACTCCGTCATCTGGTCGAGGGACAGCGTGCTGTCGCCCCATCCTCTACGGGTCAGAGGTCACAGGGTTCAACGGGACGCCGCCTCACACCGACCCCTTTCTCAAAAGAGCTGCGCAGCAACACGTTTTCTGATACATAAATAAAGATATTTCATAACGAAACACGTCGCCGGCAGGATTTGCAGTTCTAAAAATCTCATGATTAAGTGGAACTTCTGTTTCAATAACGAAGGTAAAACAATAAATTGATTAGTCAATAACTGGCTACAGATAAAAAGAGCCAACACGGTGATTAATACTCTGCTTCTGTCTAATCCCCCTCTGTGTACACGTGGGACAGGAGATGAATCATGATTCATCATCCTTCCCATTTCCAAGAAATTAGCCCCAAGCAAATAACAGCACAGTGAAAAGAGCAAGAGCCGAGCAGTTTATTTAACGCCGCCGTGTCTTTGAGCTGATCAGAGGTCAGAGGTCAACGACTGCAGCTCTTCTCAACACTTACTGCAGTTTGAAGATGTTGCCGAGCTCAGGACGAGGACACAGGCTGTCCAAAAAGCTCCTGTAAACGTCCAGCGTCAAGTCCTCCAGTTTGATCCCGTCGCCCTGACGCACAGACGCACGCACACACACACGCACGCACACACACACACGCACACACACACACACGCACAATTTGACTTTTCAGCTTTTCACCGGTTGCTTCGAGAAACTTGACCCAGATATTTGAGCTGGTTGTAGCCTCATTCTGGACAAAGCGCCTCGGATAGAAGCTTCATCAGTGTCAAAGGGGGAAGGTCTTCGTGTCCACGGTTCAAACCAAGAAGCACCAACAATAACAACGTGTTTACCCGTCCGTAGGGCAGCCTGCAGGCCTCCAGGGCGTTCTCCACCCTCTTCCTGTCCGCTGAAAACAGCCGAACGATGCTGCAACAGACGATGACATCACGACAGAATCATCCTCCCTGCACTCTGCCCTTTGCCCCCCCCCCCCTCTAACCACCCTGACGTTCTTAAATCTCCAGCAGGGCTTCAGAGACGTGTCGCGTCTGAGCTTAAGTCCTTCGTAAGTGTCCCATCCCGTCTCGCGCTGCGCCAGCGGTTGATTACCAGGTCAGTGCTGAATTAAGCACCTTCGCCATTCCTGTCCCTGTTTTTTCTTTTTTTTCGCTTTCCCAAGTGCACGTGGAATTAGGTGTATTTTTGGAAGCAGGGGACA
>CM037922.1:1622500-1712500 GCA_021346845.1 Apeltes quadracus | reverse complement strand
TCCACACGTACACTTTCACGGGAACAAACGGCCCCTCCGCCGGCGCCGCGGTGCGACCCTGTAATCCACACGCTAACTGGCACAAAAACACTGCTCGTCACGCCGCGGACACGCACTCTTTAGCAGCCTGCAGCCTCCCACGCGCTCGCACTTTAGCGCACGAAGAGACGCGTGCAGAGACTCACGTTGCCACGATACTGTCGGTGCCCGACGCCGTTGCTCGGGGCGCGCTGGCAAGTATCCCAAAATAAAACTGTTGAATACAAACTCGGGGCGCCGCGCAAAAAAAGGACCAAAGGACGGAGTAAAACATGGGGACATTCAGGATGAGCAACACAAGGATGTAAATAAAAGTACATGTTAAAAATGGAGATATATAAAAGTGTTTGGGCCTTTTCCTGCTTTGAAAGGCCGCTTTTTGTCATTGAACTAAACTTCCTAAACAGTCGTCTCTACAACGTTGAGGTCAAACCTGATCGAGCTGGATTTTCGGTTTTCTCCACAACTTGAATGTGTCGCTCAGCCCGACAGACCGTCTTCTGGTGATGCCAAGGGATGTCAGCGCCATCGCCACGGCGACGGCGGCCAAAAACTGCAGAAATCAGGACGGAAAATTTGCCCTTCAAGAATGCGTTTTACTGGTCGCTGCACAACCAGCAGGAACCTGCCGACAGAAACACACACACACACACACACACACACAAGATTCAAGACAATCCTGCTGCCCACACACTCGCACTCACACAGACAGAGAGAGACACGCACACACACACACACCACACACACACACACACACGCGCACAGTCTTCACCAGCAGATCTCTGTGCTGGGAGCTTATGTAAGGGGGAGTGGGAGGCTGAGAGCTATTTTGGGACCCAAAAAGACGCATGTGTGTGTGTATGTGCATGGCCTTGGTACCCATATGGATTTGTATTGATGCAGCTGTGTGTGTGTGTGTGTGTGTGTGTGTGTGTGTGTGTGACTACAAGGGCTGGGATTCACTGGGTTTCATAACCAGTGAAGTTTGAGGTGAAGTTTGGCTCAGAGACGCTGTGTTCCTACGACGCGCTCACTCAAACCCCCGAGCTGCACGCGCACACACACGCGCACACACACGCACACACACGCGCACACACACAGGTTAAAAAAGATGCAGTGATCCCGTTGAGCTGCGTAGCAACTGGAGAAATGCCCACGTGTTGTTCTTGTTGTAGCTCACCAGACGTGTCGAGTCCACCCGCGGCATCCTTCTATTAACTGCAGCCTTCTGCGCCCCCAGAGGCCCCCCAGCTCTGACTGATGTCATGTGGAGGCAGTTTAAGGGTCCACGACTTCCTGCCAAACATTCTCTCTTGTCAACCCAACCGGGTGGAACCAACCCAGGGGAAGGACATCGTCTGAGAAGACGAGCCAAGCCATCGTTGGACAGCTTCCTTGATGGATCGTCTCTCGCTTCGTTCCAGAGAGAAATGTCCTCTCGCACACTGAACTGGAAGCATTCATGGTCCCCAACAGGAGTCTCAGTGCTTTACTGTAAAAACCAAACATGCCTCATGTTCTCAAAGTGCTCCGTGGAGATGTAAATATGATTCGGTTGCACAACAGCAGCAGAGGACGACGGAGAGGAAGACAAACCCGCTTCAGCAAAGGCAGAGAAGCTCGTTGTCTCTGCGTTACGGGACGCGGACTGACATCACAGCCTCCTACGACGCCGGGCTGATGGTTTGCACGCATGATCAATACCTTTGAATAGGATTATTTTCATGACAAATACATTCATTGCCTTGATGCCACTGTTCGGTGGCAATATAAAAGACAAGAAAAAATATAAAAGACAAGAAAATATTACAATTATTTTATCTTACATTTGAAGCCACACTAGTTAATGTTATGAATCAAGTGAAAAAACGATGGCAGCATATTATATATATATATATATATATATATATAAACCCAGCAACAAGGTAATCGATATGAAATCATGGTTTTCATAGGGTTCTTCCATCTAGTGGTGATTTAGCTGAATCACATTGCCTGTCCTCTCATGACTCATTAGTCATATAAAGACTAAATATTACTGCATCTCGTGTTCTGATATATCTCATTCCAGCTTGGATCCATCCATCAATCTTCCAGGATTTAAATTAATGTAAAGACACCTGGCCGAAACAAAAGCAGGCAGTCGATATCTGTTCACCACCGAGAGCTGTAAAAACGATAGAGCGCTTTGATTTATTTTAAGCTTTCCCCTCCGTCGCTAATTAAACCACTTTGCCCGAACACGGCTTGAAAAGCCCGCAGGGCGACGTCCTCTCAAAACACCGACCTGAGTAACTCAAGGAAACCTAGTGAAATGACAAATCAATTTGTTCCCAGCAATGGAGACATCATTTCAGAATGAGCCTTTTTCAATCATTCAAAATAAAATGTGTGGCATCCCACACAAGGCCACAAAATAACAACCTGGCGCTCATCAGCACGCGGCCGGTAATGAATCAGCAAAACAAACAACCGGCCGGGAGTAAGTGGGAGGCAGGAAAAGGCTCCCTCGTCGCACAAGAGGAACGTGCACCAGAGTAAGAGGAGCATGCTCCTGGGTGAGAGGAACATGCTCCTGGGTGAGAGGAACATGCACCTCAGTAAGAGGAGCATGCTCCTGGGTGAGAGGAGCATGCTCCTGGGTGAGGGGAACATGCTCCTGGGTGAGAGGAACATGCACCTCAGTAAGAGGAACATGCTCCTGGATGAGAGGAACATGCTCCTGGGTGAGAGGAACATGCACCTCAGTAAGAGGCGCATGCTCCTGGGTGAGGGGAACATGCTCCTGGGTGAGAGGAACATGCACCTCAGTAAGAGGCGCATGCTCCTGGGTGAGGGGAACATGCTCCTGGGTGAGAGGAACATGCACCTCAGTAAGAGGAGCATGCTCCTGGGTGAGGGGAACATGCTCCTGGGTGAGGGGAACATGCTCCTGGGTGAGGGGAACATGCTCCTGGGTGAGGGGAACATGCTCCTGGGTGAGGGGAACATGCTCCTGGGTGAGAGGAGCATGCTCCTGGGTGAGGGGAACATGCTCCTGGGTGAGAGGAACATGCACCTCAGTAAGAGGAACATGCTCCTGGATGAGAGGAACATGCTCCTGGGTGAGAGGAACATGCACCTCAGTAAGAGGAGCATGCTCCTGGGTGAGGGGAACATGCTCCTGGGTGAGGGGAACATGCTCCTGGGTGAGAGGAGCAGTCTCCATATGAACATTTTGTGTGGGAGGTTTTGTGACCTTATACCACTAAAATCGGTTTATCCTAAAATCCAATTGGCCTTTTTTTCACAGTTGAAAGTCACAGAACATGCAGTAAAAAAAGCAGGTTTTAATAATCTGGAATAAGTGGATTGTAGACATTTTACATTTTTTAGAAAAAGTGATTCAATATGTAAATGGATGGTAAGAACTTTATGAATTGATCAATATATTAATAGTATAATGTATTCCTCACTTGCTGCTCTAGCATTGGCATGAAGACATGAGGACCAGGACCAAACACACTGACGAACCAAAGCCGATTCTCCATTTTAATCATGAATGTTTGCTCTACAAAAATGACAATCATGTTGATGTTGCGACCTCGAATGAAACCACAACAACAACAAATCAAAGCTCTTGGCCGGACTACTTGACATGTACTCAACAAGTGTGTGTGCGTGTGTGTGTAAGGGGGGGAGGGGGGCAAAGAGGGGGAGGTCTATTATTGTCTGCGGGTTTAAAGTGTCTGTCTCTAGTCCACAGCCGGTCCAGTGGGAGGGCGCCGCTCTGGCGTCTCTGCGGCGTTGAGAGAGCCATCTGTGGCCTTGGTTGGTTACCGTGTGTCATCGCCATGGCGACTCATAAATGGTTGTCACAACTACTTGGTTACAAAGCTCCTGGTGAATCCTCCGTCTGTCCGGCCGATCAGTGTCTCTGCCGCGGCCCCTCCCCACCTCCCCCGCCTCCGCCGCGCCTCCTGGTGCGGTCGTCACGGCGACCTGGTGTTGAGCACCCGCACAGTCTCGCGGCCGTAGTGCCAGTAGCTGTAGCCGGACGCTGCCGTGGTCACCGCTGTAATGTACCTGAAATATGAACGATAAACACACACACTGTCCTCTCATTGGTCTATTTAGTTTATTTTAAATGTCAACAGTCATTTTTTAATATATTTTACGGATATTAAAGTCTGAGGTTTACCACAAGCACTGCAGCAGCACGCTGTCGGTGTACTGGAACACTGGAGCAGCCAGAGAGGAAGCAACCAGGAGGAGCTGGATGGCTGTGTTCACCTAAAAATCATCATCATGATGAAAAGACCTACACAAGACGGGCTTTTTGCACGACGAAGTTAAACATGGACTGAAATAAAAACAGTTTTTCTATCTATTTTCAGAAGTGCAGTTTGAGACATTTCTTACATCTGCAATAACAATATATAGAAATGTGTTCAGTGCACAACGCGTGTGTGTGTGTGTGTCTCTGTGTGTCACCTTGCTGAAGAGTGTGGGCTTGAGCTGTGCTGTGGTGTAGCAGGGGTTAAAAAACCTGCTAAGGGTCACCTGGACCAAACACAGAGAGAGAGAGACTGTTAGGTGCTCATTATTCCTCCTCTGGTACTTTCCGTCTATCTGTGCCAGGTTTGTTTTGTGCGTTAGGGAGTGAAGTGTGAGGCGTCCCACCGGCGGCGGCACCGTCTTGTATCGGACCCAGAAGACGGCAGCGATCAACCCGATGTCCCTGGAGATCACCAGCGCCGTCAGCAGAGCTGGAACAGAACAAACGGTCGCGTTACGCACGGACATCAAACACACAGCAAGCTGGAGGAATAAGCCTTTGAGGAATCTGCTCCGCCGCGACTTTAAGAATACCTGGTATGAGCTCGGCGTACGTGAGGCTGACGTACAAAATGCTGATGAGAATCTTGTCCGCCAGAGGGTCGAGAGCGCTGCCCAGCGCCGACTTCTGAGTGGGCCACGTTCTAGCGATGTAACCGTCCAACTGGGGAGGGACAGGAGGAGACCGAGGCGCTCTGAAAGGGGGGCTTCTTAACAGATCATGTCACTTTGGAGGGGTTTAAAAAAAAAAAAAAAACGTGGCAGGAGCCAATCTGCCGTCTGTTTACCAGGTCGGTCGCTCCGGCCAGCGTGAACAGAGCCAGGCTGAGGTGGAAGTGCTGCTGGATGACCAGGTGACCCAAGAAGGGAGCCAGCACAATCCGAGACACGCACAGGAAGTTGGGGATTGTCCACGGGTTCTCGTACTGTAGAAGGAGGGAGGGGAAATATATTTAAATCCGTTGCTTCGTGGATCCTCAGGGGGGGACGTACAGTAACGCCAACACAAAGAGAGATGAATACAAGATAAATCCGCTCGTCTGAAACAAAGAGAGATCCAAGTTAAAAGAAGATAAAATAGGTGGTAATTTGGGGTTTGAGACCAATGTTGATATTTGTGTTACAAGTCTGTTAATTGCAACAAAACGAAAAGGAACAAACAATATATACATTTGTTATGAAATTACTACCCAATAAACACAAATTTGCTCTCCTGTGAACAGAACTAGGGTATAATGACAGTCTGTTATTAATGCAACTTCTTTTCTCCTCACGAAGGATCTACTTCCTGTGCACATTCCCATTTGTCCTCCTTTTTAATACTGAAGAAGCTCCACCTCACTTGATTGTATGTGATTAAATATAGTAAATATAGTTTATTAAAAAGATAGCTTTATTAATGGTTGCCCCCCCCTGCTGAGAACATTTGTAATAACAGTATCACGTGGTTTTTATTGCTGATCGCTTCTCACCAGCTCCTTGAACTTGAAGAGTCCTTCTCCCGGTACCGGATCGCCGGCTTTGTTCCGGTCGTCGGACCGCGCGCTGCCCGGTGCCTCCTCGGCCTTTCCGCTGCAGAGGCCGCGGACGCCGGGGAGCAGCGGGCACCGGAGACCGGCCACCGACCTCCCGTGGCCTCCCCGGTGCAGAAGAACGTCCCCCTTGACCCGCAGGAGGCCCCCGCAGGCCGGGGAGCGCGTTGACGGCGTGTGGTCGGTGACAGGTGCGCGCCGCAGTGACGCAGGCCGCGGCGGAAGCGCGCCGGCGGACACGAGGCGGCGGACCGTCGCCGCGTCGCGCCACAACGGCGCGGAAACCTTCCGCAAGCACATCATCATTGTCCCGGTACCGTTTTCATGACCGGGTTTGAGCCTCTGACGGTCTGCCCCGACGGGATCAGCGGGCTGCCATGTTGCCGTAAAGTGACACCGTGTCGTAAAAATCCACGAGACTTTTATTTTGAAAATACAAGCTCGGTTTTCGGCAGAGGGAAGTCGCCACGCGACAAAGCTTTGATTAATGTTTAAACACTTTTTAGACGGATAATAAAAAAGTAATATTTCATGTATTTTGGTAATTAAATTGAAAAAGTAAACTTTCAATGTCAATGGCGTAAAAACCACCAAACACTCAAACCAAATATTGACATTAACTAATAAGTGCACCACGTATGACAAGTAGTCAGAAACTGGGAATAATACGGAGCATTTAAGAAAGCTAAGAGACAACGCAACCGATACGGGACCCAAATTTAATATTTAAAACATGTCTGCATGACGGGTAAAGGAGGTAATTCCAGCGCTTCCTGGTTCAGATTGCTGGTATGAAATGTTTAAATGGCTACGATACTTGTGTAATTATTCCGTGTTTGAGAGACGCCCTCAGTGGAGGAATGTCCACTGTGTTGAGCTTCTTCTGCTGAAAACAGACAAACACAAAACTGCTCCAAAGCAACAATGCAAATAACATTTATACCGATTCGTAATTTATACAAACGTGTCATTTTATGTACATTGAAACAGCATAGAACATATAGTATCTCGAACTGTAGTCAACAGAAATAGTCATTCGTGTGAAAACAAACAAGGTCATAGTCGTATAGTCGTATTCTTTACCTCCCATTCATTGTCAAAGAACGCCTTTACTTTGAAATATTAGAGAAACTAAAATCAATGTACAAGTGCTGTTTAATTTTGTACTGTGTAATAAAACATTTACACCAAAAGAAAACCGCGCCTAACTTTGTAAACCAGTTTAAAACCAGATGTTATATCTTCATTAAGATACTGGTATGTTTCGCACCAAAGAAAACGTTTGTAGTCCCATCTAACTGATGTAATGTGTAATACCATGTTAAGTTTAAAGCCCTTTCTGTGGGAACAGATGCAGACTAATTCAGCAGAGACGTCCGTCCACAGGAAGCGGTGGTCTCTGTCCCGCCTTTGTGAGTCTCTTCAGAAAGTTTACACAATCGGTGGGCTGGTTGCTGGTTTGGTGAATGTGGGCTGGTTCTCACTGATCCCAGGACACTGACCTTGCAGGGAGGCTCAGACGGTCTGCAGCTGGTACAGCTTGGCTCCTTTCTTCAGGAGGAAACCCTGTTCATTCAGGGAACTCACAAGGCCTTCAAAATCCATCACCTGCGAGGAGGACACCACCGGCTCAAAACCTCGAACAAACCGAGCGACACGGATGCGTTTGTGTCATGTATGTAAAAGTGGTCCGTCTGGGGAACCTCGTCCGTTTCCCCATCTTTCCTGTGCGTTCTCACCTTGATGTTCATGTCGTTGGCCACGGAGCGGAGCGTCTGCAGGTCAAACTGCGTCCGATTGGTCCTCTGGGCGTGCCGGTGCAGCGCGTTGACCAGGCGCTTCGCCGCGCCCCGCTGACTCATGCCTGATCCCAGCTGGGAGCGCTCAAAGTCCAGATGGCCCAGACCGTCCGAGTATGTATCAGCCATGCTGAGGCACAAAAATCAGTCACACGCGTGCGCATTATTAACGATGAATGGTTTTGTTGCGAAGACAATTATCACATTAATGCAAATATCTATTAGTCGCCTGTGTTTCATGATGTCCACCACGTCTTCAGCATCACTCTTGGTCGCCGTCTCTCTGAGCTCCAGTCTGGCTCTGGCCTGCACAAAAGAAACCAAAATGAGTATAGACGAGTGAACAGGTTTCCTTCGGTTCAACAACCAACACAAAGCGCCGTGCCTCGGTCAGTCGGATCAGAGACTCCAGTTGCCGCGTGGTGATGGGAGTGGAGTCGGCAGAGTGAGCCTGAGCTCGCAGCGACAGGTAGAAGGTCTGCAGGGTCTTTGCTGCCTCGGGGGAGAGCGACGGGTGGACGTACTGGCGGGCGTAGCTGATGTACTTCCTCAACAAAGACGCCGGGATGGCGTCCACGCTTTCACCCGCCGGCACCTGGCACGCAGATGCACACACGGTCACACCACGGTCAGAACTGCACGTGAAAGATCTCCCTGAACTCGTCCAGCGTTTCAACCTGCAGGCGTTCGGACAGCGGCATGTCACTGGGATCCAGCAGGATGGAGGTCTCCAGTGCACTGGGAGCTCTGGTCACCGCGGCGCTGTTGGCTCCGCCTTTTCCCGCCCTGTTGGCCATGATGTATTCCGACAGGTGGCGATCGTGCGTCTCGTCCGGGATGTCCAGGAGGAGGAAGACGACGTCGAATCGAGAGAGCAGCGCCGAGCCCATTCTGAAATCAAGAAGGCGACACTGTGAATACAAGCGAGCCGCCTGCACGGACATGCAGCGCGTGCGGCGAGATCCTCCACGGCTGTCGAGCTTACTTCAGATTCTCGGACACCGTCTTGGCCCTGTTGTAGTGTCCTCCGATGGGGTTGGCGGCGGCTATCACGGACGTCCTGGCGGGCAGAGAGGCCACTATCCCGGCCTTGGCCAGACTCACAGACTGCTGCTCCATGGCCTCCAGCAGAGCCTGCTGCTGCTGGCCCAGCTTATCGAACTCGTCGATGCAGCACAGGCCTGGCGGGGGAACGGACGGAAAACAGAGGACAGAAAGGCAACGAGGTCCGGAGGAGAGCACAGTGAGGAGGGAAGCGAAGAGAAAACACCTCAAGTTCCGTTGACCTGCACACTGGACATCTGGGGGGCTGAGGAGATCATTCTATTTATGGCTATCTGTATGTTTATACAGATATACTCAGTCTTTCCTACCTTGGTCGGCCAGAACCAAGGCTCCGGCCTCCAGAGAAAAGTCCCCTGTTCCCGAGTCTCGGGATAAACTCACTGTCAGTCCTTTGAGAGCAAACATTCCACATTTAATTCCCAACTCAACCTGAGTAGTCATCACCGCCAGCAATGCTTGGTGATTTACCTGTGGTGCTTGTGCTGTTGCCACATACATAGATTCCCCTGGGAGCCACATTACACACTGCCTACGCACAGGAGACAGGAAATAATCAAGTATTAGGAAAACATTGTTTTTCCGAAAGTAAAGAGACATTTACAAGAGGAACAAGAAAACGGCTCCGTTTGAAGGTGTCCAGCGTGTTTTCTTACCTGCAGCATCTGACTCTTCCCCAGTCCGGGGTCTCCCACCATCAGGATGTGAGGATCTCCTCGGACCGGGACGCTGTTCTTGTCCGTGTGCTTCTGTCTGCCCCCAAACAGCGCCAAGGACAAAGCAGCTTTCACCAGCTTCGGGACGAACAGGGAAAGGGGGTGATGGACAGAACTCGACGAAGCAAGACGACGGAACGCGCCCCCCGTTTACCGGGTGTGAACGACATCACCGCTGATCAGAAAACTCACCAGGTGGCCGTAGATGACGGGACATAAAGAGCTGAGGGAAGCAAGGAGGTCAGAGTCTAAAGTTTACACACAGGATGCAAAATAAAAAGACTCAGTGAACTTCTTACTGTACGATGAGCCTCAGCAGGTCTGGCTGTGACTGGATCTCCTGGATGGCGTACAGCTCCTTCAGACTGAACTCCTCCCCCCCACGATCCTCATGCGTCCCATCTGACCCCTGACCTGACTTGGACCTTCGACCTGAAGCAGGAGAAATAACGACTCACGGCTCTGCCCACACAACACTAAACATCTCTGCGTGGATCCAAACACAGCGCCGGCACCTTTAGAGTTGCTGACCGAAGTGGCTTCGATGTAGAGGAGGAACATACACTGATCCTTGTTGGCCCGCGAAGAACCTGTTTATAGATGTGGTGTTTATAGAAATATGAATAGCTCTTTACTTTCAATGAGCAAATATTGAAAAGGCAAAAGCTTAACCTCAAACTTCAGAGAGTGTGTGTGTGTTTCAGCGTCTCGTGTACCATCGTTAGTGACTCTAACTACGCCGGTCACGGTGACCGCGTCTCCGGGGACGCAGCTGTCACAGAGGTCGGAGGTCAGGTGACACTCCACGCTGCGCGGGATGCGTCCGGTCTCCCTCAGCTCTCCGCCCATCAACTCCTGCACCCTGAAGACGCAGAATGACTTCAGATGAAGTTCATGAATGGCGACCGTTTGTGTTCCTGATGACCTTCCTGGTCAGAGAGACAGCCAACGTCACAGTTTTTCCTGCTGCCGATTGGTTAATCGCGGTAACATGTGACGTACGTACTTGATGATCTGGAAATCCACAGTGTGGGTGAGAGGGGAAGTCCGGATCGGGGTGAAGGAGCGACTGCGGCAGTCAGGCTGGAGGCACTGCGTGATAAACACAATCGGTCTGTAAATTCAAAGCAATGAGGTCTAAGAGGATGTGTGTGTGTGTGTGTGTGTGCACACAGACAATGCGAGCGCGCACACCTTGGTAGGAGTAGCGTACTTCCCGTGCTGCAGCGGCAGAGACTGCACGTGCGAGCCGCCCAGACACCTGAAGGCCATCCTGGTGCACAGAGGTCTGATGTTGCTCACCCGGACCACCGTCCCCTTCACGCACACCAGCCGCCCGAACGCGCTGGCACGCAGCATCCGCAGCGCCGTCAGCGGCTCGTAGTTGTACAGCCTGCGGGCGAGTCACACGCAGAGTCACGCTCGGCGGGGGGGGGGGGGGGGGGGGGTCGAGGCGAGCCGACCTGCCGGGTGTCTGTGAGCACTACCTGGCGCTGATGTGGGGGATGTTGACGATGTGTGTGGCGACAGGAAGCTCCTCCCCTTGCAGCCCGGCCGCCTGTTTCTCCAGATCTATAGTCAACACCTGGAAAGACACAACCACGGTCAGCCGGGTGTTCGATCAGTGGGACACCTCGCTGCTTCGCCTCTTCACAGGACTCTCAAAGAAGTTTCAGTCATCGGTGACACGGATCACTTAAATTTTGTCAAAGTTGCTCTAAACTGTCAATAAACTCTGCACGTAGATTGTATGTATAGGCTGTAACTTGTGGATGACATGCATTTGTGTAGCTACTGTGTACTGTGTGTGTGTACCTGGTGAACGGCCAAACCCAAACATTTGAGTATCACGTCCGGCTGTTCCTTCAGCTCTGTGGTCAGATCAGGCAGCGCTGCACGCACGGTTTCATCTCCAGTCAAGGTCTGTGTAATCCACGAGAACACTGCCTTGACGCTCAATCTCATCCTGTGGGCCAACACACAACAGTTCAGCTTTGACCGGACATGAGAAACATTAATAAAGCTGGAAGGATGTTGGTAAATAAGAGCGTTTATGGTCAATTTATTACAAGTTACACAACCTTGTCGTAGAGTTCAATCTTTGAAGTGAAATATTGCTCAAACACTTTGATCTTCTCCACACTTGGTGAGCTCTCTATGAAGCCTGCACACAAAGAGGACAGTATTAAGACATATCACAGAGGAGCATGATGATGTCATGATCATGATATATATATATATAGATAGATAGATACAAACATATTATACATTTAGAGCATCATCATGTGAAACAGAGACAGACCTTCTGTGAAGTAGAGTCTCCATCCTCTGTACGGACACACAATATCTAGAGTAGCCTGACAAAGCACTGAGGAAGGATTGTAAATGAGGACACATGTTATTCCACATGTCCCCATCTCATTTGATAAAAATGACACCATTCCTTCAAAAGTTGATGAATGGATTTGTTAAAAAGGAAAATTAAATCAAGCTCACCTCTCTGGCTGCTGAAGGCCTGGTTCCCTGATCCTCCTTCCTCGGGACCACCTCCACCACCTCTCCACCCTCCTCCTCCTCCTCCTCCACCTGCTGATCCACCTCTCCACGGTCTCCATCCTCTTCCTCCTCTCCATCCACCACTACCTCCTCTTCCTCCTCTCCATCCACCACTACCTCCTCTTCCTCCACTACCACCATCCTCCTCTTCCTCTCCATCCACCACTACCCCCTCCTCTTCCTCCTCCACTACCTCCACCTCCTCGTCCCCTCCATGAACCTCTTTGTGATTCCTCTCCGCTCATTACTTTCCTGAAACAAAAACAAATAAAGTAAAAAACAAGTATAAGTGAGAGAAAAGTACAAAGCAACGGTGGTTTTGGAGACATTCGAAAATCAGTAATCATCCCATGTAAATGTTGTTAAGCTGCGCGGAGATGATTTAGGATTTGTTCTGTTGCTTTGAGTGATTACTGCGACAAAATTACCAACTGTCGCTGTATCGCCATTAAATTGACACAGCTCATCCGGACCATTTAAAAACACATTCAGTCAACAAGTCATTTGCTTCGTACAAACCACGGGAAAACTCGGCACAGCGCTAAACTACTAAGAAGTTATTAAATGAACTTCAAATAAGCAGATTTACAACGCTTACGGACTTTACTAAACGAGCTAAGCTAGCTTAGCGTCGCGTCGCGTCACCCCGCTGATTCCCACCAGTGAAACGTATTGAACTGTTAATTAAAACGTTTGTTTTGACGTTTTAGTTTATCGGTAACGTTTACTTGCTCAACGTTCCGTTAAAACGCAACGACAGCGACATTAGTGTGTCACAAACCTCCCGATGTGCCTCGGCGGTATTTAAACGTAAAAACGTCCACAACGTGTTAAAGTAACTCAAAACTTCAGGATGTTGTGGATGTTTTTGCCTCCACTGACGGTGAAGCATCTTCTTCTTTGGTGTAAATGAGCCGCGGAATTGGTTCTTGCGGCCTCCTGTGGACAAACAGCGCCACTACAGACGGGCAAGTTACTTCACCATGACGTTTTTAGAATTCATATTTATTTATTATTTATTTATATATTTGTTCAAAAATAATTTTCGAGCACGAGCAAATGTTGAATTTTTCCATAACATAGTTTGACGTAAAACATTTTTCGACCTAACGTTCGACTGTTTTTTCTGGGACATTACTGGGACTTAACATATTTTTCATTTTTCTTTCAAAAACATTTTTTGACTTAAGGTGCTTTGCCTTTTTTTCCATGAAATATAATAATGAACCTATTATTAACATTTGGATTTTTTTGTCAAAACATTTTTTGACATAACATATTTAACTTTTCCCATGAAATATTTCGTCATAACATATTTTAACTTTTTATATAAAAAGATTTTTCCACCTGAAGTATTTTGCCTATTTTGCCTTTTCCATGAAATATTATGAATCTGTTATTAACAATTGGATTTTTTTTTCAAGACATTGTTGACATTTTTGACTGTTTTTTCTGTTTACTTGACCCAACATATTTTTATAAAAGAAATTTCTCCAAACATTTTTGTGTTTACACTTTTTTTCCCATGAAATATTTCATAAAATTTCATAACATATTTTACTTTTATTTTTGTACTTTTCTTGGTCAAATATATTTTAACATTTTTTTCTCAAAACATTTTTACCATTAAAATGACTGCATAGCATGCTGAAATTGTTATGATGAGCTTCACTAAATTGAGAAATATATTTGCAGCTCTTTGCTGCCCTCTTTTGGACATATTTTGTCATTGTATGTGGAAACACATTCCAGTCTGTTCACACTTACTTGTGTTTGTGTTTGTGATTTTATTCGTTGTCCTTTTATGAATCAATCTCAACAGAAGGAAAATGGAGACTGGGTAACAATGAACTCTTGCTCACACGCTCGTATTACTACACTTAGGAGGACCCTCATTTAGATAAACACGCTTGAGGTTGACTTTATTGTTGTTGCACAAAGTCAGTGCCGCTAACAAGAGCAAAAAACCCTTCAGAAACTGGCCCAAAGTGTGAAAAATGAAATGTATGGGAATGCACACACACACACACACACACATACACACACACACACACACACACACACAAACACACACGTTTACAACCTTTGAAGGGAGTGGTTTCAAAGAGAATAAAAGCAGAGAGAAATCAATACCTGAACTATTGTGGCCTGAATTAGTGGTAATAGCAGAGGAATGAGAGGGATGCACGCACAGACACACACACACACACACACACACACACACACACACACACACGCGTGTGACATACTGTCAAAAACAACTCTTTTAAAGCAAACCAGGAGCCAACAACAATCAATCAATTCTCAATTCTCAATTCAAAATCATTAAGTTCATAGCACAGATAAACAAAGCCTGCTGCTTTGAGGAGCGCGAGGGAGGGGTTCAGGGAGGCGGGGGAGGAGGGGCCGGGGGGGCGGAGGGGGGGTGGGGGGTGTAACATGGATCCTTCCTTCTGGAGTTTAGCTGCGTTAAAAGTAGCGGCGCGTCTCTTTTATTACTCTGAGGAGAGAAAATAAGTAAGTTATAAATTTATAATGTATTATTATTGTTACAATTTACCTCATGTCAAAACAAAAGGCCAAAGAACATCAGTCAAACTGCACACACACACACACACACACACACACACACACACACACACACACACACACACACACACACACACACACACACAGGGAAGCAGTAGCTCTAAGCCCCAGTGGGTCTTTCTCTTCATCTCAACTAATTTGTATTTTTACTGCGCACTAAATGGACTCTTATGAAACACCCACGTGAAGTTGTCATAGTTTGTGTGTGTGTGTGTGTGTGTGTGTGTAGTGTGTGCGTGTGTATTTCTCTCAATCACCGGTCTGCAGCGGTGAGGGTAGATTTGTTCTAATGAATGTATGCAAAGTGGGCTAAACTCATTCTATTCGGCAATAATTAGTGAATAACTAGCGACACTTTACCCAGAATGCAATTGAAGGAGCTTGAAGCAAATGTTCAATCAGTGTTGCATTTCGATATTCTCTTTAACGATCACACGTCTAATTGAAAACAGCTTCACTAGACAGCGCGAAATGAGAAGGGGGGGGGGGTTTAAGTTTTAAGTTTTAAGTGAGAAAAGTCTAATTTTTAGGGTCTGGTGCCAAAGACAGAGAGAGAGAAGCTGTGTGATCCTGAGCTATTCTTCTTGTGTCTAGACCAGCGACTGGATCCAGCTTGTGTGCATCAGTGTTGTGCCCCCCCCCCCCCCCCTCCGGTGCTGAAAGCCTTTTTTAAAAACAAAGAGCGACAGCACACTTGTTCTGTGGAGCCGCGCTGCCTGTTAGCGAAAGGTAAACAGCGCCGGGAACAAACAACCCGGTTCTCCGCTCGGGGGACTTGAAAGGCCTTGAAGGGGCCTTGAAAGGGCCTTGAAAGCACCTGAGGGTTTGACAGACAGAGGAGCAGACATCTAGCTGCGATGAGTCCAGGTGAGAAGGAGCCCCCCCTCCCTCCCCCGGCTCCCCGCTCTGCATCCAGGGACTCCTTTGGTTTCCATCGAGTTATGTCACCAACTTTTTAAAGCACGTAAGGTTCCTCTTTCACTCAGACAATAATATTTTGTCCCTCACTTTAAATAATAGAGCTGCTGGAAACTTCAGTGCGTTTAAGTTCGGGACGTCGCAGCCAGACTTGAATACAAATAAGGACTCGGGTCTTTTTAGGTTTCCTCCTGATGCTTAAAAAAACCCACCTGACGTGAGTTTTCATTGCAGTCTTTTGGAAGAGGTTCTTAATCTGAATAACAAAAGATTGGAAAAATAGCCGTTGTAAGTGGATCCGCCTCGCAGCTCAGCAAGGAACCTTTACAGACGGGCTCTCAGCCCATCGGGGTGAATTCCTGTTGTGTGATAGAAACGTTTGATTGATCCTCTGTACCAAGTTTATCTGGTTTGAATTGATTCATTGAAGCGTGGAATGTGAGCTTCTTTTCAACGGTAATAACGAAAGGACGTGTGAATTGTCCACAATGAGCTGCGTGTTAGTTTGTGGTCCTGCGGGGGAGGAGGGCGGAGGGGGGGGGGCCTCAGGCGGACACAATGATGGATGCAGCCGCGCCGTTACTTTCTCACACTGCGTCTCCAAAGAAACAAATCGATCTGGAGCAGAGGAGCGAAAATAGACTTTGCGTTTCGATGTTGCAACGTGCTGTTTTGTCAGGAATGTTTTGAGGGTAGAAGAACAACATTTCAGAGTTCACCTGCGCAGCATCAGAGGCTCTTGTGAGTCATCAGTGTCGGCGAGCAGATGAGGATCGGTGGAGCAGCATCCAGGGGCCTTTCATCTGTTCACATACAGCCACAAAATCGGTTCTTTTTAATATTAGAAACAGATTTTATCCCATTTCCCCTCGTTGCCGTTGGTTTTTGTTTATCTCATGGTTGAACTCTGACCTGCGGTTGTTTGGGGCTTTGAAGTGGCTGTCAGTCACGCGAAGCGTCTTCTCTGCTTACTTACGTCTTAATATGTCTGTGAAACGCGTGCGGCCGACATGAAAGGGACGTGGAACCTTTTGCTCGTCTTCGTCTCACGGTGATTGGGAGAACATGCGACAGGCACGAGCGCAATCAGCTCTGTGAACATCTGTGGCTCCGAGCAGCTGCACCCCCCTCGCCCCCCTCCAAACCCTCCTGACAATCCACAGAAATCAAATAAAATCAACAACAAGGTTTGCTTATTCATTTTGATGTTCTGTTCAGTTATCTAAAAGGCTCGTACAAATAGCCCACATCAATAACTGGGTTTAATGTATTCTGTGAAGCTGCAGGTTTTCATAAGGAAGTAAATCCCCTTGACGTCAATTTGTGTTCACTAAGCAGACACTTAGTGGGGAATTGAAGTGTTCCGCCTGGTTTGACGTCACATGATCAAACATTACTTACATCACTAGCAGCGATACAGGTCATCTTTGCAGAAGTGCCCCTGAATGCGGTTTATTATGTTAACTAAGGCTTAATGCACACGCAGTGCTGTTGCACACATCATAGCTGTTATTCTCCTCATCGCCTCTGGAGGGCAGAATGACTCTGCAGTAAAAACCCACAAATCCACTTGTGACTGTTTTTTCTCCTTCACTTTCCCTCCCTCTGATGTTTGACTCCCTACACCTCCGGCCTGCTCGCGCTCTCTCTCGCTCTCTCTCTCTCTCTCTCTCTCTCTCTCTCTCTCTCTCTCTCTCTCTCTCTCTCTCTCTCTCTCTCTCTCTCTCTCTCACAGGCTTCACTGCTCTACCAATTCGATCAAAAAGCCATTTAACAAACCGCAGGCCTGAGCAGCCGTGCCTGCAATGCCTCCACTATACCTTCATTTTTCTCTCACTGTCTTTAAATCCCTCCCTTTCCTCCCCCAATTACCCCCCCCCCCGACATTCTCATCATAACTTGTCACGCTTAGTCATGTTTTATGAACCGCATCACAAGTGTTTCCTAAACTTGCTTTGAATGTGATCTAATTTGATCGTATTGCTCAATAGCTCCGCGCGGAAGAGTTTCCGGATCCTCAACGTGCTTCGCGTTTGAAATTGGATTAATTTAAAAAAAGGCTTCCCTGTCAGAGATCATAATGTTTTACAGTATTTCCCGCTGACACTCTTGAACCAGCTGGTTATAAAACTGTTTGACTTTCTTGGAAATGCTTATTTTGTCACTGAGACCTCGGATGACAGGGTCGATAAGACTCTTCTTCTTCTTGTAAATTAAGATGAAAGCTGCTGCCAGACGGAGAAGGACTAGCTTAGCCTAGCTTAGCTAAAAGACCAGAAGCAGGAGAAACACACGCTAACTCATTAAAACGTTCACATTCACAGACTAGTGGTAATAGAGTGTTACATTCTTCACGCTAAGCTATGCTAACCAGCGCAAAGCACATTCCATGACAAACTGAAATGTGGGTTGGTTCTGAAATATTTTTGTACAAATTAGCTATCAAGGCTAAACCCTTGGATTTTGAATGAAGCGTTCGTGTCCTTTAATGTTTCATGCTTTGTTACGGCAGGTTTCCACCGCGATCTCCTCTAGTTTACGATGGGAAAAATTGCATTTTTCGGTTTGCAGACGCAAAGCAAAACAAAGTCCTAGTTTGTGGCGCGTGAAGGTCCAAAGGAAGGAGGCACCCGTTCCCCGGCGTCCCCCGTCCTCCTTCCTCCATCACACCGTTGACTTTCTGCAATATCTGTTGATGTACATTTCTGTTGACACTGTGGTTTTATGTGAGAACCCCCCTGAAGCCGCCCCCCCCCCCTGCTTGGGGCTGTGCCTTCGGTTGTTTTTCCGATCCATGCTTTTCTCTCCCACATTTGCCAACGGTAAAGCAGGGTAACGGTAAAACAGTTGCATTTGCTGATATGAGGCAGACCTGCATCAATCCCTTATTTCTATCTACACTATCACGTTTTTATTTCAGTCACATCTTTTTTCAAACGGCAGCCATCTTTCACGGAAATAAAGTCAATTTTCTTTTTAGTTTCCCTATTTTCTTATTGCTCTGGGAGCAGTTTATGTCCCCATTAATCTTAACAGGAGTTCAGCGGTGGAGGTTCCCTCTCTGGGCAGCAGTAATTACTCAGCGACGCCGCCTCCACGGTGCGAACGTTTAGCCCCCCGGTGGCGCCGGCCGACGCCACAAACCGCCGGCTCCTGGGAGGTGAACAGGTGGCGCCGGCGACCAACAGGCGCGTGCGGGGTTCGGCCTTCTGTTTGGTTCCGTCCTGGCTTTCATCGTCGTTGCGGCCTAAAAGCAGCAGTGACGTTCTTTTGTGTTTGGCTGCGCGACTGCTCGTTTCTCCGATGAGCAAAGCCTCGGCCGCTCGTTCCTTCGCCGGCGTTCGACCGGATGAGACAAGTATCACAGCCCATCCTTTGTCCTATTGCAAAGCACACAGCTGATATTGTGATGTAAATGTCGGGGACCCCGGGGAATATTTCCAGCTGACTGGCTATTCTCCGTTGTTAGGAGTTGTTTTATGTATGTTTACAACAGAATTACATGTTTATGAAACAACAGGCGCCAGAAACTGGAACAAACTTTCGAGTTTTTGATTTCCTGATTTCCTGCTTTCCGACCTCAACCTGCTGCTTCTCATCCTATTTTATTGGGTTCAATCATTTTTAATTAACTCTCTACTGACGTGTTAATCATTTCCTCTCCACCGGAGAAAAAAAGGAAGATGGAAATTCATAATCTTGTCTTTTTGCTCGCAGGAAGCTGTCAGGGGGGAAAATGAATGCGGTCGCACCACATGTCAGGACGAAGGAGTCCGCGTCAGCGCGATGCAGCTTTTTATTTTGCATAATTAGGAAGACGTATCCTCCACTTAACCTGCTCTGAAAACAAAAAAAAATCAACTCGTCACAAAGCCAGTCTGCTTGGGATTCAGTGGCTTCTGACGTTTGCAGACAAGAGCCGAATGTTAATATCATCATTTAATGATGTAAGGAAGAAATAAACAAAAGTACGTTCGTTCTGAGCGGTGAATCGTCGGCACTCAGAGGAAATCTTCACAGCGTCTTCAATGCACTTTAAGGCTTGAAGAGGATTCCCCGTCTTTGTTCGCGTCCTCCCTGCGAGGCCACTCGAGTTTGTTCCCCTCCTCAATGGTGGATTTATACCTGCAGATGTTATCGGTCGGCACTTGAATAACAGTCGCATGGATGAGGTTGGTGCAGGTTGGCTCCTCTGATGAACAAAGTGAGGGCTGTAAAGTGCAGATTAAAGTGAAGCCTTCACAGGCCAAGGTCCCGTGATTGTTTTATTCTCCACTAAAAGGGCTCTTACACTACGGGTCAGTAAACAAAATGGGCTGCGGCCCGATAAACGGTCCCGACGCGGCAGGACTGGGACTACTTTTTTCCATGGATTGCTCTGCTGGGTGCCTGAGACAAAAAGGTTACGCTTTTCATTTAGTATCCATCTTTTGAACCAACTGACGCTAAACCGGAATGCTCTGGAAACCATCTACCTTTCCATCCTCCGCTCAACACAACAAAAAAAGGAAAAACGCCACCCAGCTTGGACGATGCCATTCCGTCAGGTGGAGGAACATTCATTTTAAAGCAGTGACGC
Organism: Apeltes quadracus; assembly: GCA_021346845.1. Taxonomy (NCBI): domain Eukaryota; kingdom Metazoa; phylum Chordata; class Actinopteri; order Perciformes; family Gasterosteidae; genus Apeltes; species Apeltes quadracus. The sequence continues at coordinate 1,692,393 of CM037922.1, read as the reverse complement.
TGAATCCGATGCGATCGCTGGATGAACCGACGCTTCGGATGAAACGACGCTTTAGATGAGACCGAATTCCCGAGGCGAGTGCGTCCTCCTTACGTCCAAAGTGTGTTTCTGGGGGACAACAGGGGGACCTGACAGATCTAGTTCCTGGTGGAAGGAGGGACGGCCGGCCTCCTGCTGCTCCTGATCTGTGCTGAACGAACCCGGATTCGTGTTGCTTGAGTCAAACGGTTGAGTGTCGACTGTTTAAGGCCTCGTTGTCGTCAATGCAAGGAGCCCCGAGGGAAGGCGAATACGTGGTGATGTTTTCTTGCACCCAAACCCCCGAATCTGGGAGGAAAACCTCTTCGGAAATACACATAGACCATAAATACAGACTTGCAAGCCACAAAGTTTGTAAAACGTGAGTAGAAAAGCAAAACATCTGCGGTAAGGCCGGTCACGTATTCCTTGGATTCCACAAGACCTAAATGAAATATCTAACCAAGGCTTTCGCAAGTATCCTGTAAAATAAGAAACAAATTGGACCGGAGCGTAACCTCGTCAGTGGGCGCAACGAGCAGAGGAGCAGAGGAGGTGAGACACGCCAGGGAGTCTGGGAAAACAAACTGCAAAGCCAATATTTGTAGTTAAATTGATGTCGGATGAACAACAGCTTTTGGTTTCCTCTGAAAACGCTGCTCCTGAAAGACGACTTAATGATTCGCTGTTCGGGCTCAGTAGTTTGTTGGCCTTTGTCCGCACTGTGCGTCTACCGCACGCCATCCGGCGAAGGGCACAAATGGCATCGCAAAACAAGCACCATCCAAAAAAAAACAAATTAGCACCAGGGGTCAGAATCTCGGCTCGCACCTCGGGGGAGAAACGGCAAATGGATTCCGAGCTCCTGAGGCGGAGACCCTGCCGGCTCTTTGTCCGTCCCCGCGGGACCTTTCACCATCAGACCACGTGGTGCTGATTGGTTTTAACTGCAGTCGTACAGCGCGGGGGGCGGGGCGGGTGGGGGGGGGGGCGCTCTGCAAAACTAATGAAGATATCTCCTTTGTTTACGCCGCGACTCCTCGTTGCAAGATGCTAAACACTGTGACGCTGCTGCAGGACTCTGACCCACCTTTTATTTGCATACATTTCACCCTTGATTCTGCTGAATCAGACTAATAACACTTAACAACATAAACCCCCCCCTCTTTCCGTCTCGACCCCTCCCCTCCTCTTCCCTCCTCCATCCCTCCCTCCTGCGCTCGCTGGCGCCCGGCCGTCCGTCGGCCTCTGAGCCGGTTGCTGTTTGGATGATTTAGTCCGAGAGGGATGGATTTCATTAGCTGCCCCCCCCGAGGACCCGCTCCACCTGCGGCGCGCATGGAGGGCGGGGCCTCGGCGGGTTCGAGTCCTCGGAGTGGGGGGGCGGTGGGTGTGGGAGACCCAGGGCGTCAAACAGCGGATTATTAAAAACCGGCAGCAGCTCTCTGCAGGTGAGCGGTTTCCCCGCGGGCGCACGCCACCGGGGGCGCTAGACGCCTTCTTGGTGAGTCTGGTTCATTACGCTGCAACTTGAGTCCCATTTTCACTCATTTAAGTTTCAATCTGAGTTTCTTGCCTGGTTGTTTCGCCTGCTTTCTGCTCTCGGCCGTGGATGAAGCAGTGAACAGGCTCACCGGGGGACTAAGAGGCAGAATTCATCAGTGTTGTTCTTCTCCTTCAGCTTTATTTCACACCTCCTGGCATGTTGGGGGCCATTTCAGGGTTAGAAAGGTCACGCACAAAAACCCAACCAGCAGCGCACTCGCACACACACACACACACACGCACACACACACACACACACGCACGCACGCACGCATGCACGCACACACACACACACACACACACACACACACGCACACACACACACACACACACGCACGCACGCACGCATGCACGCACACACACACACACACACACACACACACACACACGCACACACACACACACACACACACACGCACGCACGCACGCATGCACGCACACACACACACACACACACACGCACACACACACACACACACGCACACACACACACACACACGCACGCACGCACGCATGCACGCACACACACACACACACACACACACACGCACACACATTTCTAAACATTATTTTCGTCGGTGGCGTTGAGATGATCAAAAAGATAATATCATTAGCAACACAACATGAATAAAAGAAGGAAAGGAGTCATTATTTAATGAGTGACACTTGGTGGTAATTGAAGCAGATAATCTTTAAATAAGCCCATTGAGAAAGCAGATAGTGATTAAATCATTAAAAGCAACGCAGTAACTCTCACTTTGGGCCCGTAGAGACGAGAGGAGACGAGGAGACGAGGAGACGAGGTCTGTTGTGTCTGTTGTGTCTGTTGTGTCTGTTGTTTGGCTGTCGTGTCACCAGGCTGCTTCGATGGGGGGAACAGAAACCGGTACCGTCCCCCCCCCCCCCTCCCCTCGGCAGATAACGCTGACTGACAGGCGGCCGGGTGGAAAGGTTGCTTTGGAGGCCCATCACTCTGGGGGGGGGGGTGGGGGGGCTCCCGGCTGCGCAGCGCCCGAGAACCACCGGCGCTACGGTGGGGCGAGCATCCGGGGAGGATGTTTTTTGTTCCCGCCATCGCGTCGTTTACAGCCCCCCCCCCCCCCCCGGTGACCTTCTGTTCTGCGACCTTCTCATCTGACCCCCTGCAATCCTCCCACCTGCCACTCTCTCCCTCCTCGTCTCCTTTCCTTACATTCTCATCCTTGTGTCGCCACCCCCGTGGCCCCTTCCTGACATTTCCTCCCTCCTTCACCCTCAATCCACTCCCGTCACCCCCCCCCGAGCTTTCATGTCACCTTTACGTCTCCTCTGCCCCCTCGCTGCTTTGGCCCCTCAAGTCCCCCCCTAATGAAACCCTGCCTGTCACTTCACCTTCGCTCCAATCTTTCATTTTCCACCCGTCCGTTACCTCGTTACATGACCCAGTTGCAGCACATCCTGCACCCTCCCTGCCACCCCCCCCACTTCTTTCACTCAGGTGTTCAGCCAGCATATCCTGTCATCCCTGTCCTCCACGCACAACGACACACACACACACACACACACACGCACACACACACTCTCCCTGTCAATCTGCCTGACCTACATGCGCCGCCGTGACGTAACCTTTTCCCATCAAACGGCTCTGTGACCCGACTTATGGGTCCATGGATCATGTGACGAAGACAAGGACACCTGGAGGGCAAACGTTTAGTCGGGTTGAATAGTGATAAGCGTCTGTCCTGCACGCTGCTGTGAATCAGACCACTTAAGTGCACGTAAGTCGACTTGGACTGAAGTCGAAGTGCGTAACGTGCGCTTTGTGGTTGAATCTTGTGTTTCTGAGAATCCCACAGCGGGTCAAACCAGCTCACAGAATTCACGTGCGTTTCATCGGGTCTCTTTCTGTTGGAAACAGTTTGCTCCATTTTCCTGAGAAAAAAGCACCTGGAAAACTCCTGAGAGGCAGCGGTGTCCTTTTCACCTTCTCCACTCAGGCCTCCATTCATCTCGGGCTGACGGGGGGGGGGGCGTAGGGAGAGGTGGGTAGGGGGGGGGGCAGGAGGAGGCTGATTTTCCTCTTTTGTGCGGCCTTTTGTGCGGCGGAGTGAAGGAGGGGAACCGGAGAGGTCATTAACGAGAGAGAGGGATGAAAAGGTGCTCATGAGGGCTGGTGAGCCTTTACTGAATCTCAGCCTTCCGTTTATAACAGGAGGCGATATTGGAAAATTATTTATTATTATTTATTTCTTTTGAGTCGTTGAAGGCAGGCTTAGCGGCTGCTGTTTGGTTACTGGGGAACGGAGGCCTTTATTCAAAGAATAATGGTGAATAATATTATTATATTAAATGACTCCATTTGAGGAGTTTGAGCGACATTCAAACAGACGCTTGAGCCAGATTCTCATCATGATTTGTCTTAAGAGTGAAGAGGACGTTGCTACTGCTCAGCAGGTTGAATCAATATGCACTTGTTTTTTTAAAAAATAACGTTTCAGCCTTGTCTTCCTTTTGCGTTGATTATTTTAGATTAGTAGTAGAGTGTGAAATACTCAGGAAGTAGAATTCCTTCCGGACGACAGAAAACCTTCAGGCAGAAACACATTCAGCACATGTGATCAATGACGTGTTTGTGCAACTTTGCTCTTGTGTGATTCCTTTTTGTTAATAAAACAGTCGGCTCATCAGACCTGAGCGCCCCTCCCCCCTCCTCCCTCTCTCCCCCCCCTCCCCTTACACAAACAAGATGTTCCATGTGACCTACATATCTCCAGCTTTCAACACGAGACGTTACACGACAGGACGCTTCATGTGTTCCTGCCTCCGTTTCATGTTCGCACGGCTGTGAGGTGAAAACGTCTGAATCAATTTCCGTCTCGTCGGTTTGATTGCATCTCGCCGCCTCCGGTTTGTCACAACAGACGGAAAGAACGCGTCCCGCCGGGTGTTTAAAACATGCGGAACACGCTCAGAGGGCCCTTTGATGCGGGGAGCCGAGTGTCTGAGGACTGCGACAAAGTAACGGGACAACTTCGTCTTTGTTCAACGCGAGTCGCTGCGCCGCCACCTCCTCCTCCTCCTCGTCCTCCTGCGTCGAGACGAAGCCTTTAAACGTTCTCAAAGGTCACCCCGTCCTCCTCCGTCCACCCGGCCCTTTGGGCGTCTCCTTCAGGAGAGGGACGGCCGCCATGTTGGGTCTCTACTTCAACACAACAACAACAACCACCGAAGCTCTTGTTTTACATTCAGCTTCTGATCGGACACAGTTTTGATTAAAAAATAACCTCAAAGCGTGTTTTCACGTTCCGGCGCTCTATGAATGTCATTCCAGTCCTGCTGAACAACTGTTAAATTAAAAAACACAAAATGTCAATGTTTGATTGGCAGGTGTGCGGCAGAAAAAACGCTTTGATTTACCGCTTATTTACCTCTGTTCACAGCGAATGCGCTTCATGCACGTCCGTGCTTTTCTCAAGCAGCACGCAAACACGTTGAGCGCTTGTATCCCGTCACATCCATCACAACAGCACACTGGCGACGGAGAACCGATTGGCTGCAGTTAATCGGTTTGTTAACAAGGCCGCGACTGTGACGAGGGGAAAACAAAGCGGCGGAGACGCGAGCTGTGCGGATGGTTTCCCCTCGCCGCTCGCCAGGGAAACATCCGCCGCGTGTTCGTGTGCCGCCGGTACTTTGTTCATCGCATGAAACTCAACTGCACTTCGGGAAACGTAAACCCTCCTGCTGTGAAACCGGTCGTCCCCGTTTCATCACCTGAGAGGAGGACGACAAAGGAACGAGATAAATAAAGCTGTTTGATTCCCACACCATTACGTCCCGATCTCCCTTTACCTCGTTCAACATTGAGGTTTGGATGCCGATACGGTTAAAGGTTTCGCTCTTTTTCTCCCGTCTTCCCGCTTTCCGTTAACACGATCAAGATAACGGTATGTATGCATGTAAATAAAGACGAGCCATTAATGGCAAATAAAAAACAGCTTTATATAAATAGGATAAGATATTTAAGTGATTAATTATAGCACAACAGTATACAAAAAATAATCACAGGTCTTTTTTTAACCCAAACCACATTATTCTTTAAAACCAATTTACTTAACTTTGTAAAAATGTTTATTTTGGAAAAGATATTTTATGAAAATGTAACTTTATTTTGAAGACTATGTGCATTTATTGCACGTGCAAATACTGTCAACATCCTTCTGAGACTCTGAGTCTCCCCAAACAAACACAAAACATGCCCAAAACACACACACACACACACTCAGTGCTTAAACAGGTTGTAACAGAGAAAAACAAATCTGTGCGATGCAGACTTCAAAACTCAATACAGAGAAACCAGAAGGTCTCATTCTGTGTGAGAGGCTGTTTATGTGTGTGTCTGTGTGCGTCTGTGTGTGTGTCTGTGTGTGTCTGTGTGTGTGCGTGTCCGTGTGTCTTCTCTGTGCTGAGAAAAGGGTCAACTTGTAAGGTGAGACTGAAGCCAGACGGAGGCTGACAGAGAGGAAAACACGGGGCAGCCGTCCTCTCAAAGCATCTTGGGATGGGATCTGACCCCTGACCCTTGTCACAGACGACCCCCCCCCCCCCCCCCCCCCCCATGTCCTCCACATTGTCTCGACCCGACACGGAGAAGCTGTACACTGTGAGTGAGTTTCTGTCACGTCAGCATTAAAGGTCCCATCTGTGGCTCTTCACACAGAATGACGTGTTTTTAACTTCTCTCCATCGGTGACGGAGGGAAACCGGAGGTCCTTCCTCCATCACCACCGCCCGCATGATTCATTCATGTGCAATATCAATGCATGCCACTGAGCAATCAATATTCACTCAATATCAATTATACATGCAGTGTCAACTTTTCCTATTTCCTCTGTGCAGAGATGCCGAACATTTGGTTTCTCCACATGTGATATGTTTATATGTAACTATTATATCTTCCCTCTGTACCTTTTTACTTTTTCTTGCAACACCCTCTGTAACAATTTAAATCTGCCCGCTGTGGGAGTAATACAAGAGTACCTTTGTCTTTTATGGCGAGAACATTTGTGATATGAAAATGTGCGACGTCAATAAATCGCTTCGTTACAGGTGAACGTTAAAGGGGAAACCCGCCATCTTCTGTTTGCACCTCCTCTCTCTTTCTCTCCGTCTCCCCTTTTTGTAGCCTCACACATTCTCGTCCTCTCCTCCTCCTCTCTCGCCTCCATTTCCTCCTCTCCTCCTCCTCTCTCGCCTCCACCTCATCCTCTCCTCCTCCTCTCTCGCCTCCACCTCATCCTCTCCTCCTCCTCTCTCGCCTCCATTTCCTCCTCTCCTCCTCCTCTCTCTGCCTCCATCTCCTCCTCTCCTCTTCCTCTCTCGCCTCCACCTCATCCTCTCCTCCTCCTCTCTCGCCTCCATTTCCTCCTCTCCTCTTCCTCTCTCGCCTCCACCTCATCCTCTCCTCCTCCTCTCTCGCCTCCATCTCCTCCTCTCCTCCTCCTCTCTCGTCTCCATTTCCTCCTCTCCTCCTCGTCCTCTCTTGCCTCCACCTCTTCCTCTCCTCCTCCTTTCTCGCCTCCATCTCCTCCTCTCCTCCTCCTCTCTCGCCTCCATCTCCTCCTCTCCTCCTCCTCTCTCGCCTCCATCTCCTCCTCCCTGCCACATCTTTTTCTTTCCTTTTCCGTCTACTCTCCTGCCTCCCGACCTCTCTGCTTCTTTCTGTATCCGTCTTGCGTCCCTCCCTCCTCTCCCTCCCTCCCTCCCTCCCTCCGTCTTCTCCTTCACCTCCTCCCTCGCTCCCTGTTTTCCACTCCTCCCGCTCCTCCTGATAACTTCTTTCTGCTCTCTCTCTTTCAGCGTCTTCTCTCCTTGCAATCTTGGTACCATTTTTATTTATAAATATATAATTTTTCTCTCTCTTATCTTCTGTCAGGCAGGAAAACAGCCATTTGGGGTCCTGCCGACAACAATTTCCACCTCCACAGTGACACACACACGCACACACGCACACACACACACACACACACTAATTTCCCCTGTGCAGCCAGCCAGTCTCTGTCTAATAAAGCCCTCAACACAATCTCGCATCATCTTCTCAGCTTCTTTACTCTCCTGTCGTTACCTTTCCTCCTTCCTCAATCCATTTCTGTTTCCTTTGTTGCTTCCTTCCTTTCATCCTTTTTCCTCTTGTCTTTAGTCTCTACTCCCCCCCTCCCTTTCTCCCTCCCTTCCTCCCTCCATCTATCTATCTATCTGCAGTAATGAGAAAACAGGGACTGCTCAGCCTGTTTGTGTGACTGTGTGCGTTTGTGTGTGTGTGTTTAGAAGAGCATGGGAATTGCATTTCAGATAGGTTCATTTGCCTCGGCTCGGCTCTGCGCCGCTTCGTGACGTGTGTGTGTGTGTCTGTGTGTGTGTGTGTGTGTCTGTGTGCGGTCTCGCCATCTCCTAGGTGATCTCTAATGTCACACACACTTACAGCCCTCCTCCTCTCATCCAATCAATCTCTGTCAGGCTCTGCGAGTGCGTCTGTGTGTGTGTGTGTGTGTGTGCGTCTGTGTGTGCGTGTGTGTGCGTGTGTGTGTGTGTGTGTGATGCAGGCTTCTCACAGCTGTTTCTGACTGACAGCTAACAGACTTTATTGTGTTCATGCGTCGGTATAAGTAGGTTGTACAAAGCGTGTGTGTGACTGTGCGGCGCTGCTTAGGATGCCAGTCATTCTTCTTCTGCTTGAGACCTGATGAATCAGAGATCCTGTGTGTGTGTGTGTGTGTGTGTGTGTGTAGAAACATCAGTGTATAACGCTTATTTCTGGCAGGAGACGGCTGATAAAACTCTTCCCCGTCGTGTCACATGCCAGCCGGATTCTGTGTGTGTGTGTGTGTGTGTGTGTGTGTGTGTACACACAAAAGGACAGGCTGTGTTTTATGCCACCGCTCTTTAACTCTTCCTCTCTAACTCAGTTGACAGCTGTGTGTGTGTGTGTGTGTGTGTGTGTGTGTGTGTGGAAACACTTCTTTCACTTAATGAATTAAAGGCGTTTTAGATTCTCAGGAAGCAGAATATCTGTTTCGTGCATTGAAACCTCTATTGAGAGTGTTCATTCACACCGCGGCTCTGAATAGCAAATAGGCAACTATTTACCAACATTTGTACGTGGGTGACATGTGAAGTACTAACTACTTGGTTGCTGCCCTGGAAGCTGTGTATCCAGACACTGTTTGGGCCGGTAAATTTGTATTTCTTTGATAAATTTGTCTCCACATCAATACAATACAATTATTTATTTTAACCTCCATGATACTAAAGTGAACACAAGAACACTTCCCTGAAAGCGTCATTGTTATGTTGATGTAGGTGATGCTCTGCACCCAGTAGTGATGTCATCGCTGCAGCAGGGGGAGGAGCCTAACCTGCGGACGCCAGCGACGGCGTTTTACCGTTTTAAGACGACGTGACCCTAACCCTTTATAAGAAGCCGCGGATTTCTGCCATGTTTTAATTGGACAAATTACAAAATAAAAAAAAGATAAATAAAAAATGCTTAATTATCCTAAAAAACATTTTCATACAGTTTTTTATGAATAAACAAAACAAAGTGCTGGAAACACAGCATGATATTGGGGGGCAGCGTGTGCAGGAGTTAGCCGTTAGCTGTTAGCATAAAGAGAACTATAAATACGATGTTGAGTGCTCTTTCGGCAGATGTTGTCAATCGTTTTTTCAGCCTGCAGGAGACGGAGGACACATCCAGATGTGCACACACGTCCACGTTTATTTGAAAGAATGAACCAGCATTTCGGTCTCGCCATGAAACACTGTTTCTGTGAAATATTCCTGTCTCATTCTCTTTATACACGGATGCCATGAATTGTGCCCGAATAACTAGATCGAAGCAAGAGCGAAGCAGAGAAGGTTGCTCCATTCCGTTTACTGGGCTCTTCTACCTCACACACAAACACACCATTGGAGTCATTGTCCAGTTGTCAGAGGGGTCGGCATCTCAGTCTCTGAGCAACAAACTGGTTTGTTTGTCTCGTCTGTTTATTGTCGACTGTAATTGACTCCTCACGCTGAAGAGACACAAAAAAAAAAGAATTGAGAGGAAAGAAGCAGGAAAAAAAAAAAAAGAATGAAACCTCAAAGAACCCTGGAAAGCAATAAGAGCTCAAATCCTACAAATCACAGCTGGAAATACCTTCTGGCAAATCAATACCCGCTTACGCACTCAGGGATGGATTGGGGAAACGTAATAGCTCGGGGTCTGAGTCGTACTAATAAAAGCACAAAGGGAATCCTGCAGGATCGTGCAACATACGATTCAAGACAAGGCATTTTAAAAACACAAATGGACATTTCAACATGTTTCTGTACCTGTGAGAAGTGAGACGCGTGCAGGACGACCAGCCGCAACAACTTTCTATCACGTTGAGCTGATGCTCTGCTTTTGTTACTTCTTCTAACCCACGTGAATTATAGTACAGAGATGGTTAATAATCGCTGACCCAACTCACCCGAGGATACCCAGGTGAGTCGACGGGCTCCGTCTGGAGTCTAAGAATCGCCACATTTCTTTGTGCGCTGCGGCCGGTTTACTTCATGTTCAGCTCCAGCTTGGGAATTCACGACGTCGCACCGACACACAAATAGAGAATTGTATTAGACATTTCTCAAAAAAAACCTGCGGAATGAGCTCAGGCGGGACTGGCTGCGTGTGTGAGAGGTAATCAAAGCCGGCACAGCGGCTCCCTCGTCGTGGACCATTTCCAACGTTCCACCGGCTGCCGGCGCCCACGTGTAGCACGCACGCCAGTCAGGACGGCTTTGGGAGGAAGACCCTCGGCTGCGTCATCCTCCGCTAACTGTTGCCTCAGGAGCGGAAAAAACAAAGAGGTGAAGAAAGAGCGAGGGGCAGGCTTTGGATGGTGTGCAGCCATCGGCGGCTTTGTAAGGGCGGTTTATCGTTGCATCACTTTTGCTGCATGAAGGAGCGGCTGAAAGATGTGACCTCAGTGCAAAGCGCCAGGCCTCCCCACACGGATCGCGCGCAGGCCGCGCGGCAAACCTCGCTCTCTGCGCGCAACGAGCTCTGAGCGGGCCGTCGAGGCTTTCAAGTTCACGAGCGGAAGAAGGTGCCGAGCCGCGCAGGGAGAGGGGCAGCGCGGCGCCGCCTGTTGTTCTGCAGAAGTACTTGTGCACGACCTCGGGCGAGTGAGATGTGGCCAGAAAGCTAGTGCTGGAGAGTCAACACGGCCACAAGATGAAGGTTATGGCGCTATGGCTGCAGCGTGCGGCGGCCTTTCATCGGCCTCCTTGTGCACGCTCGACCACAATCGCTGCGACGGCTTGAAGAAGGACGCTTTGCCCGCGTATCTTTCTCCAAACACGGACGCCATCGCTGCACACGTCTGCCGAGGGAGATTTAAGCGCCACTTCAAAAATGACTCGTAGAGCTCCAGAAGAGCCTTCGTCGTCTGGCGCCTTCAGATGTGGGTTTTTTTCTCTGTCGAGTTTCTGTCGCCTCGTCCCCCCCCGCCCCCCCGCCGACCCCGCCACCCAGAGCGCAGTGATGGACGCCACAGCCGCAGGGCGAAAATTGAGGCCGGACGACACGTCAGACCCAAGGATTGGGTGCGCGCTCACTGACGCGCTATCGACGGGCTCACAAGCTCAGATCGCCTGAACCTTTCACATTTTCCTCTCATTCCCTCCTCGTCTTCGCCGGTGTTTTCTGCACTCTGGGCTGCGCCGTGCAGGAAAATGCAGAAACCCTGAGATCCCAAATGTGATAAACAATGCAGAAGCTCCTGCGCCACTTTGAGATGGCGAACAAACAACCCGCGGAAAACCCGTCACAGCTGGAGGGGCCTTAAGCAGCTCAGTGTGATCTCGAGGCAATTTCAAGAAATGTATACAAAAAGCAGCTCAGGCTGCTTCTGTTAGCACTGTGTGACAGATTTAAAAAAGGAGAGGTTGAGCTGCAGAATCTGTTTGCTCGAGGTGCCTCTGGGGAACAAGGTGCTACTAAAAGCACCAAACTGATATGCTGCAACGTTTAAACAAGGTTGTTCTTGCTGGCTGTGTTTAGTATAAATAGAGGCGCAGGAGTTATGCCCGACAAAGACGATAAGAACATTGGAGCGTAGGACTTTCCCTCTGGGGACCAGCACCAACGTGCCCGAACGCCGTCTTTTGAGTCCTCTGACGTTCTTGGTTCTCGGAGCCAACAACCGGGTTGCAGTTTGTGTCGAGAGGCCGTGTGACGGTGCCAGCATTGCGCACGCCGAGGAAATTCACCGCTGGATTACAGAGACAGTGGGGCAGGATGTTCCTCCGGGACCGTCGGGTGAGATGGCGTCATCTCCAGATCTCATTGGATCTGTGTTGGGTTCAGGGGTTCACCCTCATATTTCCTCATTTCCTCATCCGAATGCCTCCACCATCATCATCTCCCCCCTCCCTCCCCTCCTTCCCCCTCCAGCCTCTCTCTTTTGCACAGCCCAGATAGCAATCCTATAATTGAATAATTTATTAGTTGGATGCTCCAGAATTTATTACTTGGGTGCACATTAAAATCCCTGAAACAAACACACACACACACACACACACACACACACACACACACACACACACACACACACACACACACACACACACACACACACACAATATGTCCAAAGACAGCAAGAACAGTATAAGTGAGACAAAGATTTAAAGAAAATGGGGACTGAGGGATGAACGCCGAGGTGAGGGACGTTAACGGTGAAAAAGCGGCGGAATTATTACGGTTCTGTGCCGCCCGGCTGCTTAGCAAGAAGCACCTTTCATTTTTGAGATGTAAGCGGTTGGGATGTTTTGGGATTTCTCTTACGATGAACAACAGGCTTCCCTCCGGTGTGTTGAGCTGACTCGGCGTTCTGGAGGGAAGGTAGCCATGACAACAAGAGGAGAAATCACCTGCGAGTGTCGATAGCTCCTCTGCTTCATTTCAAGGATGTGACTCCGCGATCAAAGTGGAATGTAAATGGCTGGAAAACCAAAGTTCTTAGGATCGATCACACCGAAGCACTTTGGAACATATAAAAACCAGAACCAGTAACAGAACGCTGTAAGACGCACGTGCATATTTCAGTCACAACTTATAAGGTATATTTAATAACATTTCTTACTAGTCTTGATGGTGAAAATGATCCGATCTTTTTAATTGGCATTTCTAGAAGTTTCATCCCTCGATGATGCAACATTATCTATAAATCTGTGACTATTTAACCAAACGGAGTTACATCGTGTGCGTAGAGGATTCAAAGTCATTATTCATGGGGTCCAGTGTGTTTTACTGGCGTAACTGGTGGAAAGACCACAAAGGGCTCATTTCTCATCCCTTAATAACACACAAAATGGCTGCAGGGGAGGAAGTCGTTAAAAACCTTTACATATATTTTTTGTGACCTTAATTTGCTCTTCGAAAATATTGATTGAAATGGTTGTTTTTGTCCTCCTGCATCGTTGCAAAGTCACGGTGAGTGCACCGCTAACCTCCCTCTCCTTGGGTTTCCCTTCTCGTCCCCTCTTCATTTATCTTTTAGTCTTTTGTCTCCCCCGCTCCCCTCCCCCCCGGCTGGCTCTCTGCTGCCTCGCAGCCTTCCCTCAGGCCTCGCTTGAAGTTTTTTCAGCCGTCAGCACTTTGGAGAAAACGGAGAGAGGGGCCAGATGAGGAGGAGCGAGCGCCGGGCCTTGAGGCGCGCCGGCGAGAGGGCAGAGAGCGAAGGATCCGACCTGATGACCCGGGATTAACCAGCCGAGAGGTCAAGATGAAATGGAGAGCGAGGCGGGAGGAGACGGGCGGCAGCGTCTGCCAAGTGCTGCTGTCAGAGGCCGTTCAGCAGAGAAACTGACACGATGCACAAAATGCCGCTTAAAGGCAAAGGAGGTGCAACCACCGGTTCTGAAAAGTGAGGACAAAGCGGTGCAATGCAGGTGCCTTTAACCTGCGTTCTGTGTACTGGCCAGCAGGGGGCGACTCCTCTGGTCCCATTGAAGTCTATGTAAAAATGTTCAGACTTCTCTCAGGATTTATTCCCTCAGGAAGCAGTCAACATGAGTTTATGCTTCTAGCGTGACGTTAATTTAATGAATTCTAGTCCATTTAGAGTAAAACAGAGCAAAACCTTTATGAATATGCGTCTCTAAATCATACAAATACACAATATCACTTCGGTTTCAACAAACAAACATTTTAAGAATTGGTAACGTGTCTGTTTTGTTTTATTACGTCTTAACATTTAGTGCCTCATACAAAGTTTGCAGTTGCTTTTAGTGGCTGAATTGCTCTGAATTGTTATTTCAAGGTAAAAACAACCCTCTCAGCCCTCCGTCTCAATGTTCTCCCTGTTCTCATTCCGCTGTTTGCTCTGCCTGCATCGCCATCCATTGTGTTTGCTTGTGTAACTGTGTGCAAACGTCCACTCGGCTTTGCTGCAGTCGAAGAAAGAGAGGCCATTTCGTTGACCCGGGCTGATACATTATTTAATTCGATTACAACGGAGGAAGCCGGAGGACGGCGGCAGGAAGGAGAGCTCGGGCATTTAAGGTGTAAAAGCACACTGGGGTGCACGGAGTCCTTTAGCCGGTGCACAGCGGCGTGACGGATAGCGCAGAGCTCATGGAGCTCGTACATCCCTCTATTTCAGCTGAGTGTGTGTGTGTGTGTGTGTGTGTGTGTCCACTGGGAGCGGAAAAGGCCTTGCGGGCAGGTAGAGTGAGGTTTTCCCCACAATTGCCACGAGCCCAAAGTGACATTAAGCCGGACACAATTTATGACGGTTTGCAGCCAAACAAAAAGCATTTGCAGCGTTTCCCTGAGATGTGGCGCGGGAGCCTCGTCGCTGATGCGTGGCCCCCCCACCCCCCCCCCCCGCCCGCCGCGTTATCGATATTAGAAGGTAGCCCCCCCTTACAGCAAGGCCTTCATTTCCGCTGCTCACATCTGCCAACGAGCCGCGGACAAAGGAACGGCAGCAAGAAGAGCTGCTGGATTTAATTTGCATCAAGAAGCCATTCTTTCCTTTAGATGCTGATTTCACTAAGGTCCCTCTCACGGCGACGTGTTCTACATCTCGCTGCTTGTAAACCTGCTTGTTTCCTCAAATTAGCTCATCAGAGAGAAGCTCGGAAGTGGTTGAAGTACCAAAAAAAGCACAACTCCTTTTGTTGCAAATTTAGATTTTGCGAGTGGGCGTACAGACCTTCGTTCAAAACAATATAGTCACGTCTTTTTAAAATCAGTTTAAATTGTTCATTTTTAACAATTGTTTTCAAACAAATGCTGAGGGGAATCGAGCAACACGTCAACCCTTCCAGTACCTCTGTGGTTTTTATGCTCTTTATAATATTCTGTACTAACATCCTGTAGGAAGGTGGAGGAACGCTGGATGAGACCAGAGCGAAGGTCTTAATAACCACTGACGACTGGATCATCCTCTCAATTATTGAATTGAATTTAATTCTTTACCCGCGTTGAACTGCGTGTGTGTGTTTTTTGATCCTCATTAACAAGAATAAGAGCTTCACTGGATGGAACTACGACCTCTAACAGGTCACAGAGACACAGCAGGATGGAACAATCAACATTAAAAACTATTATTCAATCATATTTTAAGCAATGAGATCCACCAGTTCGTACCAAAGATTCTGGTTATTCAATATAAGTTGAAAGGAAATATGTCTTTTAAGCCATTTAGATCACATTCCCAGTTAAATCTGATCTTGTCTCTTTTTTCCCTGGAAGGGTTTTTTCATTTTTTTGGGGAGTTTTTCCTGTGCCGATGTGAGGGTCTTGGGACAGAGGATGTCGCACGTGTACAGACTGTAAAGCCCTCCAAGGCAAGTTTGTAATTTGCGATTTTGGGCTATACAAAATAAAATGAATGGAATTGAATTGAATTGAATATCAGAATCCCATCCTTTTATTCCCTGTAAGACACAAAACTAGTTCCATCAAGACCTACATTCATCAGTTAAACATCTTTAGAAGATTGGCCACTTTTTAAGCACCGCGACGACGAGAGAGAGAATATGTAACAGCAAATGAATACAACCATTCAGCTGCACAGATGGACGTATTTTGAGGTGAGTTTCGTGGTATTATTTGAGAAATAGCTTATTCACCATCAAGTTCTGTGGAGCTGCAGTACACACAAACACACACACACACACGCACACACACACACACACACACAGTGGTAATTTAATTGAATAACAATAACAATTCCACTCCATCCAGTCAGAAAGTTCAGTCATCAGCATAGAAACAGAGCAGCGAATCCATCGCACGTCCTGCTGCTTCCCTTCACATCCGTCATTTAGTGTGTGAAAACTACGACTTGTGATATCTGGGCTTTGTTCAGGAGGGGACAATATGTCTCCGACAACATCTTCAATTGTCTTTTGATTAAACCCAAAATGTTCTTTGGATGACACGAGACGCGGACGGGGAAGTCTTGTACTCTTTGTCTTAGCGGGGCGACCCAAGGTGAAGGAGCCTCTCACTTTTATTACTGAATTTAAATCCGCAGCGCACCTCAGCGGCCCCCACCTGTCAACGAAACAAGCCCCCCCCTGCCTCACGGTGGTTACATCTCGCCAGAGGCCCAAAAAACAAGTGCCTCCCAGCGGCGTGTGCAGGTAAATTAAGCGCCCCTCACCGGTGATTGTGCTCAATAACCAACCCCCCCCCCCCCCCCCCCCCCCCCTCCGATCCCCGACGCCAGCTGTCTCCGTCTGAAGATGAAGAGCCTCTCAAAGGCCGAGCTGTGAGAAAAACAAGCGCACTTCTGTGGCCCCTTTTTTACTCCCTGTGATTGTGGGCATCGCTCCCCCGGTCCTACCTGGTCAGAGATCACACGGATATTTCACCTTAATGGCGTCCTTTATATCTTCTTCTACCTCGCGTTATTGCTCTCCGACACAACGGGCCTCCGACGGCGACTCGTGGGACCCGCCGACAGTCGGGGTCGATTTCTACCGAGTGACAGATCGCCGCTTTCTACTTTGTCTCGTGAGTGAACCTCGATTACACCTTCAAAAAAAAAATGGACATCCAGAGGACATTCTGCTTCCTACTTTCTAAAGGTTTTACTGTAAAACACACTTTGATGTGCATCAAACTCTCCGACTGTAACGTGTTTAACACATCGTGACACATCTGATACTACTGGTTACATATGCTTATCCTGAGGTTGCGTAACCATGTGTGTAGCCCAGTGTTTATTTTCGCCCCCCATAACCCCACCTTCCATGGCAGGTTGCACCGTACAAACGTTCCTTTTTCCATACGAGACCCGAGAGAAGACAAGCGCCCCTCACAGTGAGCGCTTTGCGAAAACAAGCATTCAACAGCGGCGCTTGTCAACAAAACAAGTGCCCCTCCTGGTGCAGCGGTTTGTGGATGACAAGCGCCCCTCTGATGCGGCTGTCTGCAAAGAAATCAAGGGCTCCTCAGCAGTGTGCCGGCTACTGTCTGTGTCTGTAATTGCTTTGAGCCGTCATCTCAGCGGTGAACTGAAAGGACCCAATTAAACCCCCCGACCGCAGAGAGACAGACAGACAGAGAGAGAGAGAGAGAGAGAGAGACAGACAGACAGAGAGAGAGAGACAGAGAGACAGAGAGACAGAGAGACAGAGAGGTTGACATGGTCAAGCTTTTATATTTCTCCCAGGTCTCAATCTCTAGTCAACAACTGAGCCCCTCGGTGTTTTGTGTTTGTACGTGTGTGCGTGTGTGTGTGTGTGTGTGTGGTGTGCGTGTGTGTGTGTGCGTGTGTCAAACACAGTGTGGTGATTCGGGTTTGTATCTGCAGCAGGACAGCAGCTCTCTCTCTCTCTCTTCACCTGCTTCCTGTTTCATTCTGCTATTTCTGTGTCACTTATCACCCACAGCTGAGTAGAAACAGTTTGGGTTTATTAACATGAGATGCATTCACACCGACTGCACTTCACAGGGGGATGTTTGACTACCTGGTAATTGTAATTACTATATAATGAATAAATGAATGAATAGTACAGGTAAAGCAGACCTGCTTTACCTGTATGCTTTACCTGTATATGGGAAACTCAGACCTGCTGAGTTTCCCATATGGCTGATATCTGATTGCTGCAGGAGACACTGAACTGCGGCTTCTTTCTCAACGTTTGTCTTCCCATTGTTTATTCTGTCGCTTGTAATCCTTTGCCTCCAAACATCACCACATCCCAGCGAAGAGATAAAACACACAACATCATGGCGTAGAGGCCCCCGCCCCATCCTGAACACGCCCGACACCCCCCGGACCCGTTGTTCTTCTTCGTCATCAGCTGGACGATGATAATCACGCAGGTCATTTTCAGGGGTCGCAGGTCATTGTTGCTGTGTTAATTGGGATCGAATCTGGCTTGAGGAGGAGGAGACGGACGTGCACACACACACACACACACGTTCACATGATCAGGCAAAGGCAGGACAGCCATCGTCATGTGTCAAACCCAGAATGCACCACGGGTCATCAGAAGGGGTCCGGTTACAGTCCTTTGTCTCACAAAAGGCGTCAGGTGGAAATCGTCTTCTTGTGTTGCAAACGAGCTGTGGGAGCCAGAAGGAAAAAAAAAAAAAAAACACGGATGAGCAGGAAGTGGAAGAGGACAGAAAATGTGGGCAAAGGCCTCGAGGACCTCAAAGCGAGCCGGAAAAACAAGACAACAACAGAAAGAATGAGTGAGCGAAAGGATCAAACAAGAAAGAGACTCCCAAAGCATAAAGAAATCAAACAAGCAAAAAATCAGCTGAGGACGTCATCACAGCCCCTCGACACGCACGCACACACACACACACGCACGCACGCGCACGCACACACACACACACACGCACGCACGCGCACGCACACACACATACGCACGCACTCATCTTTCCAAAACCTTGTTTCAGCTCAGTAAATAACCCATCCGTCATCGTTAGCCATCTGCCATCTCAGCCTATCAGAAGCCGGGGAAAGCTGTTACCGGGTGGCATAAGAGATGGCGGCTTGCCGGATAGGGCCAATTGCCTCTGAAAGATTACTGCTTTAAAACAAGGCCGCACACGCGTGTCACGTTCGCCGAGCGGCGCCGTCGACCCCCCGAAAAGGGGGGAAAAAGCACATCCAAGGCAGCCGCCATTATTTTCAGCTTGAACGAACTGGTGTTATGAAGATGTTTGGTTCCATGTTTGTGAAGCTGATTCAAGAGTCACGTGACCTTTTTAACACTTGCACGCTTTCTGTATTTGTAAAAGCATCTCTCTGATGAAGCACTGTGAGCTGCACAGCTGTTACAGGTGTTATCACGTGTTCATCCTCCTGCATGCAGTCAGGTGCTGCATGCTACATAATATTTACAAAATATTACACATTCAAAAATGTCAACCCAACAAAGTATTTTTTTTCCTGTATAATTGGTATTCTGAAATCGAATCATCATCGAATCATTATTTTCCAGAAACCACAACAACTTTTAAAGTCCACTTTGCATCGTAAATTGATTTTGGCCGGTTTGCAAATCTCCTCTGAGCTGAAATGCATCTCGTTCTCCCCGTTTACACGTCTGCGCGTGACTCAGTTAATTCTCCGAGCCGCCGGCGCCGGAGAAAAGGGAAAAACAAGATTCGATGCACGCGCCGACTCACGGGGCGCGATGCGGGTTGCATTTCAGAGGCCGTGGCCGATTCCCGCGCTGCGTCACACACAGCGCTCGCTGCTTGTTGTGCGCTCGCTGCGTCCTCATGTTGACGTTGCATTAAAGACTGAATGGACACCAAGGCGTGGAACATGCAAATGTTGCCCTAAAATGTTCCACCTCACTACTTTTTCCCCGACTGTCTCAGGACTAATGATATGAATTAGCCTCAAGCTAACCCGGCTAACTGCTAACACGCTGTTTATGTCAAATAAAGGAACAAATAGACTCGAGCAGTAAACACAACTCACCATTGTGTTCAGATCAACGCTCATTGAATTTCGTATTCCCGAGGCCCGAGACGGTGATGTATGAGGAGGAAAAGCGGTTTGAATACGTAATGCTGTTTACATGCGATTCCAGACGACTGCGTTGCCGCGGGCGACAGCTGTAACGCTTTGTCCTAAAGAATCGTATTTCCACACAGCGCAGCTGCAATCTCAATTACATCACGAGCTCCACAAGTCTCCTCTGGATCGCGGTCACAGTTTGAAACCCTTCGAGGCACATGTCTTACATTTTGAAATAAAGAGGATTGCTAGTTTACCCCCCAAAGCACACCCTGCTTTATGGTCTGTTTGACTCTAAACGTACCATCATTCACTAAATGGACATCACGCTGCATTGGAGAAGACTTGAAGCGAGAGACTGAGACCATGAAGTCATGTTTACAATGATGACTGAGAGCTGTGGGAACAGAGGAGTCGCCCCCTGCTGGTCACCACAGAGAACGCACGTGACGCTTTGGCTTCACTAGGAAGAACCTGACGTTTGCCGTCTGTGTACAAAGACGAAGGACATTAAACTGCACTCAAATTCTGACCCCTCGAGCGTGTGGTCGATTCAGGACAGAATCATTCTCCTCGGCCCTTTTGCAATATTTACCTTATTGATTTTCTCCCCCAATCGAAGCACCGCCACATCACACCTGTAAACATCTTGTGTATCTTTTCCGACCCAAAGCCGCTTCCTATTCATCGACTGTCTGCACGCGTGCCGTACGTGCGCCGCTGCCTCCTCGGCCGCGGAACATTAAGCACGGTGAATCACATTCAGCAGGTTCCCATCCGAGATGGTGAGCCATCGCGTGAAGTTGATCTAAATTCATGTTCAGGATTGGGTTTTTTTCGCAGGGGGCTATAAACCGTCGATAAATTCAAACCAAGACAAGTTGGGTGTGACGCCTGCGTCCGCAAGTGCAAACCACAAATAAATCAAAATGCAGGAATCGCAGAGCTTAACGAGGATTGTGGCGTGAGACGGCAGTTTGTCTGAGCTGTAAAAAAACACAGCTGACTCATATGCATATGTGAATATGTAAACAGGAAAGGCTCATTTTAATCAAATAAAATAAAATGTTAGACTCCGTGGACTAAAGACGAGAAAAACATTTGGAGAATTCTCGATATTCTGATTGCTGACAGCTCGCCGTAAATCCTGGATGCATCCAGACTGCAAAGAGCCTCCCCTCTGTGACACTCTGCCTGCAGGATCCTGCTAATCAGCCGCGGAATATTTAATGCTCCATCATTTCCTGGGTGGGGTTACGCAGACTGCAAGTTGAAATATGTGCAGAGGGAAAGAAAAAAGAAAAGGAAAGAAAAGGGAAGGAAAGGAAAGGGAAGGGAAGGAAAGGAAAGGGAAGGGAAGGAAAGGAAAGGGAAGCAAAATGGGAATCTGGAATCAACAGGACAAAGTGTGCTGAGGAGTAAACGATGAATGTGCCATTTTTTTGCATTTCACTTCTCAGTAATCGAGATGGTGATGGAACGAAAACAAAAGAGAGAGAGAGAGAATGAGAATGTTCCAAATTCAACTCTAAAAACGAGGAAACCCTGTGTGAGTGTGTGTGTGTGTGTGTGTGTGTGTGTATCAAGCAAGAATGTGGATTCTGAAGTAAATATTGAATCTCGATCCCGACATCAAAGACAGGAACATCATTCTTCTTCTACTTGTGTGAATGTTGACAGGTGCAAAGCATTTTTTGGAAAATGCGTAAATCTCAAACAACGTGCACAAAAGTCTGACGGTTCTGTGATTCCGGTGCAGAGCTGAGAGCTTTGACGGCATTTGGAGCATCATCACCTGAACTGAAGTACTGATAGAAATCGATGACCTTTACAACCCAAAGAAGAACAGCTTTGTATGAAAATCAGACAAAGAGCTGAAGACTTCAACAATCCGACCTGCATATTGATGCATATTCATCAACTATTACCAGATAATATGCAGCGTTGATTCTTAACTGAGGAGAAGGAACTTTAACAGCGGGATGGGATGTGAGGAGGTGTGGATGCAAACTCTCTGGGAAACATCTCTTCAGGTCTCACTATCAGAATGCAGTCTGCAGCCGCGGACCTTATTTTAAGTGTAATCATCACTTCTACCGAGCCACCCCCTCTGTCCCTCCCCCGTTCCCTCCCTTTCCCTCACTTCCTTCCTTCCAAAACTCCAATTAAAAATCAAGTCGCGATTGAGCCTCTAACAAGAGAACAAAATGCAGAGAGTTAAATTCCTCCTTCCAGCTATTATTATCTCCACTAAAGAGAAACAAAGTCCCCGGGCAGGATCTATGGACATTAATTAACTCCGCTGTCACCCCTGGCCTCCCCCCTCTCCCCAAAATTAAATATGGGTTGTTAATTTCACAGGTTGAGTCTATCTTCTCTCTCCTCGGTCTGCGTCTCATTCATCTCTGCAGTCATTTATATTTACTCGCTGGACGTTTGCAAATGAAATGTCGCCTACGTCGCGGTGGAACCGCGGAGAGAAATCCGCCTCAAACGAGGTGACGTGTTAATGAGGAACCGTGAAGTCTTTGTTTCCAGTTCGCACCTTAGTCGCCGGGTTTCACAGCGATTCACAACATTAATTCATCACCTGAAAATAAACAAAAGAAGCAGCGAATCAACAGACAAAGATGTTAATCAAGGAAGCGTTTCCCGCCTCCATCTTATCTGCTTCGCGCTCAATCTCAGCTCGCTGACGCCTCCGGCGCGGCCCGGGGATCCGGATGCGTCCGGATACCGAGCCGACCCCCCCGCGCCCCCCCCGCTGCTCCTCGGGCAGTGCGTCAGTAATAACGTTCCTGTGGAGCCACGTTTTTCCTCACGGTGCCGATTATCTCGAGCGTGCGCACGGTAAGCCTTTTGTAACTAGCTTAGCACAGCTGGCTTAGCACAGCTAGCTTAGCACAGCTAGCTTAGCACAGTTAGCGCACGGCCCGTCTCGTGCTGCTGGTCGCCGCGAGTCTTTTTATCTTTTCATAACATTAGAATATTTACCTCTGGGCCCAGTAATCGATACAGGCTGCAGTATTGTGGCTCGTGGCCCCTTAAGGAACGCGAGCTGCACTCGAGCTGCCAACACGTCCTCACTGGAGCAAGTTATGAGTTTTTGGCTGCGATCGATTAGAATGATGGAAAAGGTGGATTTAAAAAAAAAAAAACGTGGAATGTGTCTCCTTAAAAAGGGGACCGGGGGACGTCCACACACGAGCGCCAGGCTTCGCTCTCAGCAGCACACCCACGCTCCCCTCGGCCGTCTGCTGCCTCTCTGAGACGGACCGGAACGCCAGCCGAGGCTGAGGCTGTCACAAAAAGGTCAAGATGTAATGATTTAATTAACACCGCGGCCCGACTGTGATCGCATTAAAAAACGTCTCGTATCAGCAGAAGTCAAAGCCTCAAATTCATTTAAGCACAAAATGTGTCCCTCAGCACTTTAAGATTGAATTTAAATATAAATGTGCTCCTTCCTTTGATACCTTTCCACAAATAGAGACATAAACCATTCAAGTGTGACAGCAGACAGAGCCTCCTCCTGTCGCGTCTTCAAACCGAACACAATGCAACGCGCCTCCTTTCATTGGGTTGGGATGCGGTTAAAGGAGGATTTAAGCGAGCTTTACTTCAGAGAATAGTGGATGTCTGATATAAATAGCTGCTGTTAAGCGTATGAAAGGTCCACATAGGGTCAATGGATCCTGCAAAAGTCATGGAGTTCTGAGATGAAAGCTTAGAATTAAAGAGGTTTATTCTTACAGAGCTGTGATGAGAGAAAATCAATGTGGGAACAAAACACTTATCAAACGCACAGAAAACCACAGCTTGAGAACCTGGAATCTCACACTCAATCACCAGAGGAGACGGCGCCTGACAGCATAATGGGAGGAACCGAAGGTGGCAATTACGTAGTGAAATTATTTAACGCGCCTCTCTAAGAATCATATGCAGCATTTTGGCCCACGAATCCAAAGTGATTGAATTAGCAACTTATAATTCCTCTGATGAGTCAGTAGACGGAGGAAACTGTGTGCTGGAGGAGAACCATTTGATTCTAATGATTTAAAGTAATTGTCAGTCGTGCTCGTCATCGTAATTGTAGCCGTTGAGGATTACGAGGACAATCGTATGGATTATGGCACATTGATAATGACAAAGATTACCGTCATCACGTCCTGTACGAGATTTAAAAAAGTGACACGAGAGACACAAGGGAGCTAAAATGAAAGAATATAGTGCTTCCTATTGTTGTGTGTGTGTGTGTGTGTGTGCGTCCCAGAAAGACGTGTCGTTGCACGAGGGCGACAGGAAGTGAACCTCCAGTCCGATTCGTCACAATATGAAAACCGCTGAGGAGCGAGGACCAAATGAAAAAGATCGATCCCTCTTTTTCTTTAACTACTTGAATCTGTTTCTATTGGACGACTGAGAGCTGTAGACGCGGAGACACACAGGACGATAATAAAATGTCAAAGGGGGAGGATTCCCGTTGAGTCAGTCATGGAGGGAGGAAGGATGTGTTAAAGGAAAAAGTGTTGACGGGAAGAGAAGAAGAGAGGATTGCAAGAGACGAAGGCAGAGAGAGAATGACAGAAAGAGACGGAGAAAAGGAGAAAAGGCCAGAGGAAGAGAGGAGGCAAGGAGAAAAGGCCATAGGAAGAGAGGAGGCAAGGAGAAAAGGCCATAGGAAGTGCATCGAAGTGCATCGAAGTGCATCGAAGTGATCATTGACTACCGAGGGATGTTTGGTAAAGTCTCTCAGTGACCATATTGCACAATAATACGCCTGCGTGGGGGAACCAGCGGTCTCAGCAGGACATCTGAGAAGGAAGATCCAAAGTCCAAGAGGATCCGTGGTGATGAAGCTGCTGTCTTCATCATTGCTCTAAATGATGGGCGACTAATATTGTTCCTACTCGCTGCAACCCGAAGCTGCTGTTGGACCTGAGCCCCTGGTAACACACACACACACACACACACGCGCGATTCAACGAGGACAGCGTGTCCCCGGCCTCGGGGTTCAGGGACGTCCCAGACGCTTGAGGCGTCCGTCCTCAGCGCCGGGCTTTCTTTTGGCGAGGTGTGAGAATATTGGAGTGGTGTTATGGGAATTTCTCTCTGAGTGTTGTTGTGAATGCATATATATGTGTGTGTGTGTGTGTGTGTGTGTGTGTGCGCGTTGTGAAGGGGCTCTTTTGGAAACAGCTTGATTGTCGGCTGTAATTATGTGTGCGAATGTGCATGTTAACTACAGCTGCAGCATTTACCAAAAGCCTATTAAACAGCCAGATGGCCGCTGCTTGAAACGCCCACAAAACCGTTTCCTGCCGCGCACAACGCGAAGTCAAACACACGGCAGCCATCACACACGCGTGTTCGGCGTTCACCGCAGGACGACGATCCAGAGAGGCGATTCACACCTCTTATCAGTTTGGTTTCCTCTTCATCCTTTGAATTTGCTCCTCGTGGGTTTTATTCTCACCTTTTGCTTCGACAGGCACAAGCACACACACACACACACACACACACACACACACACACATACATGCAACGAGGCTGCACACGGTTCCACACGCACTCTTTTAAAATGACCAGCAGAAGACAACATGTTTTATTGTGTTACGTTTGTAGCAGCCGACATGAATAAGACCTCTACCGTCCATAAACATGTCCGATTTGTAACAACGATCACATTCTTTCCACAATCCAGATAAAGAGGAGGGGGGGGGGGGGGGTCGAAGGGGGGGTTGTCTGTGTCGATACCTTCGTTGGAGCGACACCTTCAGCGGTGCGATATTTGGATTGAAAATTGGAAACGCGACCTTTGGAAGGGGTCGGAATGCTGAATCACAACGTGTGATATTTGTTTCCTCGTCGGGACGCGGTCCAGTGGATCTCGATGAATATCGTTCCTTCGGAGGCTTTTTAAGGTCACCAGTGGTTTGAGTGTCGCTTCGCCTGTCAGACGGGAACATTCGCCGCGTACGCGGGCGTCGATTGGCCCTCGATGCTCTTGAATCCCCGCGAGCGCCGCTTCCTTCCGCCCGTCGGCGCTCGCCCGCTGCTTCAGCCCCCCGGCAGCTGCCAGCGGAAGCCGCTTCGCTCGGCATTGTGGGTATTTAGGGCCCCGTCATTGTGCGTCCACTCAGAGGTGTTGATGTTCGCCGGCGGGAAACACGCTTGAATTACAACATACATTCGGCGGTTATTGACAACAAACCAAAACACATTTTCAGCCTTTTCCTGATGGAGCCGTGTGTTTTATCTCACCTGCACACTAATAACACACCTGAACACACTTTATTTACAGCATAAACTATCCCAGATTATTGCACACTGTAAATGTGTCTGTTTAAAACACTTCACTGCAGAGAAGAACTTTTTTAATTATCTGACATTTCAGTGATGCCATATTTCAGTGTGAATACTCCCTGATGACCTTTTCTGACCTTTCCCAGCCATGCGGCAGGTTCTCCTGATGCAGGTGAAACGTTGCGATCCTGCAGCATTTCCTTTTGTAGAATCGATGTCTGAACTAATCTGTTCATCCAGAGGGATCCGATTGGACCT
This sequence comes from Apeltes quadracus, assembly GCA_021346845.1. Classification (NCBI taxonomy): domain Eukaryota; kingdom Metazoa; phylum Chordata; class Actinopteri; order Perciformes; family Gasterosteidae; genus Apeltes; species Apeltes quadracus. The sequence continues at coordinate 1,666,252 of CM037922.1, read as the reverse complement.
CAGGTCACACGGAGCCGAAGGCAGCGAATAAAGATGGATGACTTATGGATGACCACGTGGCTGTGCCTCCACTGGTAATAAGCCGTGTCGTTTTAATCTGAAACCAAACAGGCCGCATGCATCCGTCAGCGCGTCTGCACGAGACAAACAAAACCGGTTTGGTCTTGAGAAGTGAAGTGAGAGTGGTCAGATCGCGTTATCTCACAGCTTTACGCCTCTTGACTTGACTGAACACTCCGTCACGGAGCTGGCAGATTGGCGTCTGTGTGTGTGTGTGTGTGTGTGTGTGTCCTCTGAGTCATGGATATTGTATATGTCCCGAAGCCACAGCGGGAGACGAGACAGATGGACAGCGCGCAGCCGGCAGCGGCCCGACGACGCCTCGGCTGCTACATACTGTCGAGTTGGGCGACGATCAATCGGAGGAACGCCGCGCCTTTTCCCGTCAGCTGAAAACCTGCCGCCGCTCTTCTTCTGCCGGAAGCTCACAAGACGAGTTACACATGAGCAGCTCCCCGTCGGGTTTCGAACTCTTTGACGGAAGCTTGTGACTCAGTTTTAATGGCGATATCGTCAGTGCGTCCATAGCCTTAACAGCTGTGACCTGTCAATCCCAGTAAGCCCCGCCCTAACGCAGACCCAAGATCTCATAGGCAACTGGAGTCTGAATGAACAGCGTGCTGTATTGGAGAAAACTAATAAACCAATTCTCACATACTTGCAGAACGCAACATGAATGCATCACGTGGATTATTGAGGATTATGAAAGCCGGTTGGTGAGAGTCAGAAGGAGGATGAAATAATAATAGAAAACTTTGTAAAGAAAGTTCCAGATTAATTAACAGTAGTTTGGGCTCAACTAAGCAGGGCTAATGGAAACGAGTCCCTTCTTCTTTCTCTCCCACTCTCGTCTCCCCCCCGCCTCCCTTCTCCCTCCCCCTTATCCTTGTGTCTTCACACATTCACTTTAACACGTCCACAGCCTTTCTGTCTCCCCCTTTGGCCTCCCTTCCTCCCCTCTTCCTCCCCCTTTCCTTCCTTCTCTCCCATTAGAAACATATTGGAGTGACACGGACCATGAAATTAAAATATTAGTGAGTGACATCACAGAATATTTCCAATTCTCTGGAAAGAAGGAATACAAAAAATACTGTATTAAGTGTCATTACACACCAAGTGTCAGCCAGAGGGCAAATGAAACACGTATGCAATTAGTTAAAGATCAATAGAATGTTACAACCTCTATTTAATGAAGTTTAACACTACAAACAAATAATCTGACGTACACAAGAAGATCCTCTTTCACCTCCTGCGTTCATGTGACAAATATGTCAATCCGTGGAGATTATTTTGGTTATGAACTTGTTGACTTTTATGTGTTTACCCCCATTTCTCTCTAACCTCCACTTTGTAGCCGCTCCGTGGGTCCTCACACTCCCGGACAGTGTCCCCCCTCCTCCCCCGCCCCCTTGTCTCATCCCTTGTCCTTTCTAACCCTGATGGACGCCGTATGTCCTCTACTCCAAATACGGGCAGCGCTGTCTGGCTGGCGTCCGAGCGGCCAATTAGAAACCGCAGATGAGTCGGAGTCTGTCCCTTTTTTGAGACGGCGGTCTCCCCCGGCAACCGTCGCCGTGGGCGACCTCGCCGGGATGCACGCCCAGCCAATCGTCTCCTCTTCCCTCTCCTCTGCTCATTCGCCGGGGATCGGGCTGATGTCAAAGTCTCGCTTGGCTCCTTCTGTTCAAGGAGTCACACTTCCTTCCCTTCAGCTGTTCCCTTTGGTGAATAAGCTCCCTTGTCTTTGTCTCCCGTGTACTTTTCTCAAGTAGGCTCCTCCGTTTCCTCCCCCCTCTGATGTCTCCTCACGAAGGGGTGTTTCCCAGACGATCCTTTCCGCTCCTCATTAAGGCGCCGTGATCCTTTCATCCACTAGCAGTGATGAATCTCCTGAGCGATAATCAATGGGGTCATTTTTATTAACGAGCTTCAGCGAGATGAAAAAACTCATCTGGTTGCAAAATGAAGTCTGAACGGAGGTCTGCGAAACACGGCGCTCAACGAAAAAGCGAGGTAGGCTAGTGGGCGGGGCTACCTCGTGATTGACGGGCCGCCGCTGACGCTTTGGACGGATTTGGGGCTTCGCCCTCAAAGTGTGTTTGAAATGTGCATTAAAGATGTGTCATATGCTGTCTAAGTTCATATATTGATTTCAATGATTGGAAGAGAAAATGAAACTTGTAATCGCTGCGAGAGCAACAGGAGCTTTACATGATGAACATCTTCAAAATAACACAAAGCCCAAATATCTCTGAACGGGCATAATCCTCTTGTTAAGCAGCGTCTCCGTGTCGCTGTGTGTCTATTATGCCGTCTGAGTTGTGTGCAGAAACCCGCTGGAGCTTGGTATCAGCTGCCGCATTCGGCACAACACACACACACACACACACACAGACACACACACACACACACACACGCACACGCACACACACACACACGCACACAGGTGCAAACCGGCGTGCAGTAAATTCATTTGCAGTAGCAGCTGTAGATGTTTCTGTGACTGTGAATATAATCACACCCACCTCAGGCTGCAGGATACTGAAGCCACAGCAACACGTGTGTGTGTGTGTGTGTGTGTGTGTGTCTGTGAACCTGTAGTCTGCTAAATGCTTTGGAGCATTTGTTCTCACAAGATTCCAAGAATCCGAAAAAAAAGCATCCACAACAATAAACGATTAGATAATAAACGTGGAAATCCTTGGTACTTGCGCAGCCTCTCGTTTCTCCTCCGGTCGGCTGCACAGCGAAGAGACGGCGGCGATGAGAGAGGCAGCAGCGGGCAAAAGAAGAGAGATAAATAAAGATGAGAGAAAAAGCAGGGAGCCAGAGGTCAGCAAGCTACAAATAACAAAGGAAGAATAAACGGAGAAAAGACCAGGAACACACATGAAAGGATGAAAAGGCCTGAAAGGAAGCAGAAGGGCTGAAAGTGAGGCGGTAACCTAATTTTCCTCTGTTCAGTTTGTGTCGTAAATCACTTACTCAGCGGGCGAGGGGGGGGAGACGGGGGGGAGACGGGGGGGAGACGTGGGGGGGGGGGGCTCCACTGGAACTTATTACTGACGGAGTTATCTGAGGGAAAGATGGAGACGTGAGCAGTGAGGAACAGAGAGATGGACGCAGAGAGAGAGACCAAAGGGGGCACTGAGGACTAATAAACTGAATAAAGGGGTTGGGGGGGGGGGGACCTGTGTGTCTATTTTAGCCGTCAGCTGTTCTCAGCAGCCAATTTAATCCGACAGGAAGCCCCCGCCGGGCCAACGGCGGCTTTAACGCCAGTGAGGAGACAGGCCCAGGAACGTATAGGACGTATATATATATATATATATACGTCCTGCAGGCCTCCAGTCTCTCAAGTCTCTTATTGTGAAAGGGCACTTCTTCATCTGCTGAATGCCTGGCAGGTCTGAAGAGAAGACAACAGAAGATGTAAAAGCATTTGGGCAATTTTCCCTCCAGATGTTGTTGTTGAAAATTGTCTTAAATTTTAAAAACGAAAACGACTTTAAGTCATGTGACTCGGGTCCACACATTTGGGACGATTCAAAGCATGAACTATTTCATCACTTTGTTAGCTCCACGCACACAGTATCCACACTCACTATTTGTTTGGTATTTGATCACTTTTATTTTGAAGCCAGATTTATTTCACTCAGGATAAGAGGAACATATAACATTATCAGACATGAAACCCCATTGTTCCGCATTGCGTTATATAAATACCGCTGGGTCTCCAGCTAATCACAGTTTGTAACCCTCAGCAGATTAAAGCGTCCCGCAGTGATGCTGACTGACGCTTTCATTTGAAAAGGCGAAGCAGCGTTTGTGCCACTAAAGGACAGGAAAGCCAAAAAAAACCCTCAAGAACATTTACCCCAATTAAGTGCTACCACATTGACTTGATTAACTACACAAAATAAGACGCAGCGTTATGAAGGCGTCTTCTGGACTTCAACCTTTAATGTTTCAAAGTGTGTTTAAAACTTAAATTCCGTCCACTTCGGAAACATTACACCCGCGTTGAATATTTTTTTAGACTATTTTTTTGTGTCCTGGTTCCATAATTTAGTATTGTTAGTAGTAAAAGTATGACGCATTTATATCGATGAGTCGGTTCCGTGTGCGTCGTTGTCATAACCAGCAGGAACGAAGGTCAACACAACAATAAAAACCTCCATCTGCCCGGCAACGTGAGGTTTTATGGACAAATAGGAGATTTGGATTGTTGGTGCATTTATGACTTCAGCTCGCCCGGCTAACGTCGAACCCTGATCTCGCTACACTTCAGCCAGAACGTGTCTGACTATGGATTGTGCGTTTTCAAACAAATGTGTGTCCGTGCACTTAGGGGCTCATATTCCATTAGGCGGCCAATGATTGTGTGTCTGCATTTGTCTGTCTATTGTGTATTCCTTGCATGCAAAGTTAGTATTTTCATCGGCGTGTGTGTACCGTGTGTTTGGTGTTGTGTGTTGTTTTGTGTAGAACGGAGATGCCATTAACCAGGAAACAGCTCCCACAAGACCCTTTTTAATCAACTGGCCCAATCATTGTTGTGGAAATAATTATAAAGGAGAGAGCGGATACATGTGTGTGTGTGTGTGTGTGTGTCTGTGTGGGTTTGTGTGTGCGTGTCTGTGCCAGACACGAAGACAAAAGGCAAAAACTAACTAAAAAGGAGAGATGAGAGAAGCAGGAAGGAAAAGGCAGATAATTATTCAGCTTTTCTCAACAGATGCAGCCGATAGAGTGAGTGTGATGTCTGCATGAAGACCGCAAATAACCGACGTACACCCACACACACACACACGCACGCACGCACGCACACACACACACACACACACACACGCACGCACACACACATTTGATTGGTGCACAAAGCTTATTTTTGAGGCAAGGAGTAGGGACACGTTGCACATGTTTTATCATATCACAAGTGTCCATGTGTCTAAAAACAGTGTTTTGTGTCTCTGCACGTATACGCGTGTGTGCGTTTGTTTGCAGTGAGTCACTGTGAGAGCGAGTGCGATGTGCTCTTTCACAGAGAAATGACGCCATGTGTTTAACTCAAAAGTGGGCCACAGCACAGCTGTGTCCATGTGTGTGTGTGTGTGTGTGTGTCTGTGGGCGAGCGCAGGACTGAGGTCACTCAGAAGGTCATTTGCTGTTGGCTCAAGGTGCACAACGCGCACACTGTGTTCACTATTTCACTTTGAATACATTTGTGCTTCTCCATCGTTGTGCTTCTGAATTAGAGCCTCCATGCGATGCATTCATTCACCACAGCGGCGAGCGACACACACTAAACTATTAAGCAATGGATGACTGGCTGTGTTTGTGCGCGCGTGTGGTTGTGTTTGCAGCAATAAGTACACACATCAACCTTCTACAGACTCCGCGTCAGGAAAACAACTGTCACAGTCGCCGTCAGCTATGCAAACAGGCAGTTATGCTTCTCACACACACACACACACACACACACACACACACACACACACACACACACACACACACACACACACACACACAAATGCCTCCTTTCTGTTGTGCACTTGGTCCAATGACCACTGGTGGATGTGACAGTGGCTTTATTTCCTGATTTATTGGGACGTGAGCGGAGCTCCAGGACCTGCTGGTCTTCAGGCTGCCGTTATTAATTCTGTATCAGCTGCCACAAGGTGGAGCTTTAAATGCATTTCAAAGCAAACCTCAAAGTGTCTTTGGACTGCAGGCTATAAATCTCTGTTTGCTGTGGAGAAACATGTGTTACACGCGTGTGCGATAAACACATTAACAGTCAACTGTTGTAGCGTAAAGAACCAGGAACCTATATGTTCAATTAGCTCTGTCTACAAATGAGAAACGCCTTATTTGACATAATGGAGCACATCAGGAGTCCGGCTGGGATGCAAATAATATTTCAAATTATGATTTGATCCTCGCGGCTGTAATGTCATAAACAAACAGAAGCGAACTGATAACACGCAGGTGGATTAAAAAGCCATCGGGGTCGTCGGCCGGCTGTCATTCGCGGTCGGGCGGAGAGCGACGGCTCTGTAAACAAAAGGTCAGCGGGCTCGAGTGCATTAACAGCCGCGTTGCTGCGCCTGCGATCAAAAGGGCACGGATCGCCGCGAGCTGCCTCGTCAGCCGCATTTGTGCAGCGCCGGGCGGCGTTAATTAGAAGCACCTGTCGCAACGGGAGCAGCGCAGGCAAACACGCACTCCATCAACGCCCGCTCACGGAGGGCAAAGGAAACCAACCGACTGAGTCCTACGCACACTTCACCGGCCTCCTTATCTCCTTCCTCCCTTCGGTCCGACCGCACACAAGACTCCCGCGCTGACCTTATCGTCCGTCCCGGAGGACGGCGGTGTTTGTCTCTTGAAGAGGACAGAGGGAGGAGGCATTTCCATTGAAAGGTTTGTTTAATCTCCAGCTTCACCAGCAACAATGCGTCACCGGAGGTCGGTTGAGAAATGGGTGGGAGGACGTGTATGAAAGGAGTCTAAACCAAATGAGAAACACCTTAAAACGTCTCCAAAATTCAAAAGAAAATGTCTGACTGTACATGCAAGCCCCCCTGTGCTGCCTGGCAACGAAAGATTAAAGAAATACTATCATATCAAAGGTACTTGAACCTTAAGAAGAGGCTAAAGCTTATGCTCCAATTAACGTTCGTTGAAAATCTGACAGACAAATACAATTTACGATCTGGCTTTGGAGTAGATTTTATTCCTTTTTTCTCCAAGTTTGTTGTTTTACATTATTTGAATTTGATGACACCCAAATACTAAATAAAACAAATGGAGGTGGTCATCATGTGTCCCTGTGACACAAAATCAAATGTACCTGGTTACTGTTCCGTCTCATTTCGCTCACATTAACACCCAGCTGAGCGTGCCGGTTGACAGTGACTCAGATAATGAGGCAACCTCTTGAAACCAGACAACCGAGTATCAACTTCAGTCATTATTCGACCAACCTGGGGCGATGCCTTTCAACTCCCTCAGAGGTGAAAGCAGACATAATCCCCCTTCCAGCGAGACCCGGCAGGCCTCATTATGACCACGGCGAGCAAGCTGGAAAGAGAGGAGAGCCGGGTAATTCCTACTTGGTTTCTCACACTGACTCCATGTGATCTTCTTGTTGTTGTTGTTGCAGCATTTCGTTTGTTGTGGCACGGCTTCATGGACGCCGACGTTGTTTTAACATCTTAACCCGGAACAACAACTGGCAGCAGGGACATTTTCTGATCAACCGGAGGATCAAAAGTCAAACTGTGGTGATTCGGGGGATTTTCCTTCAGTGCCACGAAGCAGTCAAGAGTTTTCACTCATCCTGAAGGCAACCCTAACTTTTTCGAGAAGGATTGGCTCACATTTTGTGCAAACATTCGTTGTGCCCAGAAGAGCTCCTGACTTTACTTCTGGCACCAGAACGTTTGCCATTTGTAGGTTTTGAATGAAATGCCTGGATGATTAAAAAAAAACAACTTAAAAAAACGTTTCAAATGTTAAAAATGTCCAATACTTCTGTTGATGGGACTGATGAGGGGGCTGCAGGACTCATCCAAAGCGATCACTCCATTTGTTTTTATCTATTAACTTGCTATCGGCCTCCTCGCCTGTTACAACCCGGCTCTGACTATCTGTTCTGAATCTAACACTGTTTTTAGGAACGGGCTCCAAACCCATCTGCGTGAGCAGCTGGTGTTCCTTCAGGACGACACTGACCCCGAAGCAGCTCGGGGCCCTCCGCATCACTTGTTTCATTTTTCTGTTTCCATTTTTTTTTCATATGTTAAGCCCACCCAAGGTGAGCATTGTCCTTGAGTTTAAAAAAAGCACATTTAAGACTTATTTGTTTGATCCATCCATCCAAACACCTACCTACCTACCTTCCTACCTACATACCTACCCACTTAGCTAGTCAGCTGTCCATCCATCTACCTACCTTCCTACCTACATACCTACCCACTTAGCTAGTCACCTGTCCATCCATCCATCCGTCTACCTTTCTACCTACCTACCTACCCACCTGTCAATCCATCCATCTACCTGCCTACCCACATAGCTACCTACTTGTCCATCCATCCATCCATCGACCTATCTACCTACCTACCTGCCCACCCACTTAGCTACCTACCTGTCCATCCATTTATCCATCAGTACATTCATACTATTTGCTGCCACCATATCAAATTCTTTTTCCATTTTGTGATTGTGACACATGCTGAAAACAAAAAAAAACTGTGTTTGCGGTTGTTTAATCAACACGAGTCATTTGTAAGTGTGTGTTCTTTGAGGATTACAAAGCTTTCATCCTGCAGCAGCAAAGTCGGGGTTTAAAAAGCTATCAGCATGGAGCAGCACTCTCCTCGCTAACAAGGTCTGCAGAAGGTCACCGGCGCAGCCCCCCCCAAAAAAATCGACGGAGGCTGGCAGCAAGTGAAAATGTTGGTGGTGTGGCCAGCACGTTACCAAACACACAGCTGGGTGGAGTGTTTCCACTGATTCGTTTAGGTGATCTATCGTACACAACAGATAAATGTGACTGGATCTTGAAGGTCGGCGGATCCTTAATTTACCATCACTTCCATCGCCTTTCCGAACAACGACTGACGAGCAACGTCAGACCTCCGCCTGCTCCACCGGCGCCGCCTGATCTCGCAGGAAAGACGCCGGTCCCCACGCGGTGACGTCATCGGAGCCAGAGGAGAGTGTTAGACTCCTCCCCCTCGGCCCGTACAACCCCCTCTCTCTGCCTCCTGGGAAATGTGAAAAATCTGTTTGGGAAACATACTTAACTTCCTTAAGCTTTCCCTGTTTTTCCTGTTTTGCCGTGGTTCTGGTGGAAAGTCTTACTGTTACTCGTCATATATAAAACACATATGAGGGGACAATCAAACTAACGTTGGTGATGTTTTTGATGTGCTCATGGTTTTAGATGCGCTTATCGAGAGGCACCAAGATGAAACGCGATAAGATCCACAGCGGTTTAGTAACCAGATTTCTGTAAAAACCTCACGACAGACGCGCAGGATCCTGTGAGGTCGGCTTCATTCAAACTCCAGGGGCCTCGGCTCCTCCGACAGAGAAACATCTGTAACGTTCCGGTCTGCTCGGCGGGTAGGACGTCGCTGCACTTAAGAAACTGTGATTTTGAGTCTCGTCTTTCTCTCTCTCTCATTATCTCTGTGCGACTCCGTGTTCCGATCTCACCGCTTACTCCCTCTCACTGTTCCTCCATCTGTGTCTATTTTATTTAAACACGAGAATGTCACATCCCGTTCAATAAATTAGTCCACTGATCTGAAGTGCCGTTCCCTTTTAGTACAGGATAAACTCTGGCTAATCCAATAAACGCACGTTTCAATTGCAGAGAACACTTATATTATTTTGGTTTGCATGGTGTGTGTATGTGCTGGAAGCACCAGCGATGGGTGCTCGGGGTCAGCAGGCTAACACCTGTTAGCGTAAACGTATGACGGGATGTGAACGTGTGAGTTACGCATTGACCTTTCTAATGAAATGTACTTTAGTCTGAATCTGTTTTCAGTGGGAGCCTTTGACAACAGACACACTTTTACACGTATGACAAATAAACCACAATAATTGGACACCAGCAGTGTTGTCAACAGCAGCTGGGATACAACTGGACATGTTGTTATTTCATTTTAGTCAGAGAAACATTTGAATGTTTCCATTTATATTTAGGTAGATTTAGGTAGGTGAGGTAGATATTTAAGTCAGTCCTCGACATTTCCAATCGGTAAAGTTCTTCCATTTTTTTTACAATCGACCGTGTTTGATCGAATCTTCCAGCTTCACCTAATTAGTTCTTCAAACATAATTAATGAAATGGGTCGGCGGGTCCCCAAATGTGTCTGAAGCGACATTCATTATCTCTTATTTTGCTTTGGTATCACCGTCTTTGACTTTGATTTTGATAATCCATCCATGCAAATCCATTATCAGTTTTCATTTCATTTTCATTATCTAGATTTTACCAGCCTTCATCAAACTGAACCAGTACAAAGGTTCAACTTCAACAGCATTACAATAAAGCAGCTTAACCACCAGTGCCCCGACAGCGAGGCAGCAGGTGCGTTTGAATCGTGCAGTTGGAGGAGGAGTTTAAGGTGCTTTCTCGTCAGCTTGCAGACGCCTGGCAGCTCGGGAGGAGTCGGACGCAGAGGTCGTGACCTCTGCGTCGCTCCCCAGCCGAGCAACGCTCTGACCTTGTTCACTTTCAGGCGGTAATTAATTAAACCACACGATACCTGACTTTCGGCCCGGCCTCTGCCTCCATGTGAGTGTGTGTCTGTTGTGTGTGTGTGTGTGTGTCTGTGTGAGTGTAGGTGTGTGTGTATGAATGCCACTTTTCTTGCGTATGTGCTGAGGAAAAAGCGTGTGTGAGTTGTTGCAGAGTGATATATGAGGGTGTCGAAGTACAGCAGGGTATCATCCGACAACTAGGTTCCTCCCGCAGACACGCACACAATCACACACACACACACACACACACACACACACACACACACACACACACACACACACACACACACACACACACACACACTCACACACACACACACACAGAGAGCGAGGTCACCAGTGAGGGGCCTCGGAGCCAGCAGCAGGTTAAAGGCTTAATGACGGGCGTTTCTCTCCATATGTTACCTTCAAACCGTCCCCTGGTGGGAGGAGCTCCTTCGAGACATGTGACCGATGTGGGAGGAGTCAGAGAGGAATGTGATGCTTTGCTTTGTCCTCCTTACGGATGTTGGGAGGAATGATGGTAACACGACTGACACTGTTTTCTATTCCTATCCCCAGACTGATTTCCCGTGTCAGGTAGAGATCACATGACCCCTCTTATGGCGGAGTGGCGAGATAACCCCTGTGAGGGGAAGAAGGGGGAGGCGAGTGCAAAGCGGTGAGGGGGTGGGAGGGGGAGGGAGAAGACGCTTTTTGATGAATCGCCTGCACGACGGTCGTGCTTTGCTCTCCTCTGGCCGTTGTGTCTCCTGGATGTAATAAAGTAATAAATGAGCGGACCCGCGGCCTGTAAACTCTGCTGGTTCCGTGTGTGTTTTTTTGTGTGTTTGTGTGCGTTTGTGTGCGTTTGTGACCGAAAGTGTAAACCGTCCTGTGAGTCTCTCTAAGCGGCTTCGATACATCAGAGGGTTTGGTTTGACTCCCCCCCTCTCCCTCCCCCCCTCCCTCTCCTCCTCCAGCACCGACCCATTGCTCTCTATTTGTCTAATCAGAGCACACACACACACACAGCCGCCGGCGCACAGCAGTGATATATTAACACAATTGCACGATTGACATTATTGAAACCATTTGTGTGTTTGTTTTAAGACGTTTGCATTTTTTGTATTTGCATTTAAACGAGCAACGTCTTTTTTTGTGATTATACAAACCTTTTTATTGGTGTGTGTGTGTGTGTGTGTGTGTCTTTGCGGCGACACGTTATGTCGCAGCGATCAGCGAGCACTTTAATATGCGCGCACACACTCCTTTGCTCAGACAGGCAATTTATTCCTTGTACAGAGTCGAGTCAGGCTGGCATCTGTAATATATTGAAATTCATGGCGGCCTTTTTTTGTTTAGAGGTTGCCTTTGTTTCATTTGTCGCGCCCTTGCTTCCCGCAGCTTATCTCCGATGAAATGAATTGAAAAACATAATGTAAAATGTTGAAAGGACTGAAAGTGTCTCCGCGGACCAATTGGACAGAACTGGACTTTGCCTTCAGTCACATTACGTCTGTAAACAGAGACATCAGAAGGACTGATAAACCCTGAATGAAGTGAGCGTAATAAAAAGGCTGCGCCTCCACCTTGTGTGTTAGAGTCTCTGCGCTGCTTCTTGTTTGTACCCGTGTGATCGGCGCATTCTTTCCAAAACCCTTTTAAGCGCATCAAATAGGATAGATGGAGCTATTGGAACCATTCCGATATTCAATGACGCTAATTATCCAATCTGTTCGACGACTAGAATCCACCCTAATGCCTTTCTCACGTGGGGAGTTAAACCGCTGTGCTGCTCTTTTGTTCCTGAAAAAATAGATGGATGACAGGTTTGAAAACTATTAAGGCAATAAAGGCCGCTCACACACACACACACACACACACACACGGACACAATAGAAGCAGCGCCCACTGGGTGGTAGCAGGCTGCATTAATATGTAGATATTGTGTTGATTTTGTCCTTCTGCTCCCCACATTTGCATGTCCCCTCTGCGAGAGCCAAACAGCTCGCGTCTCCTTTTACAAAGATCCCGAGCGAAATGAGGTCGTACGCCTGAGCTTTAGTCTTCCGAGCTTTGTGTTTTGCCGATGAGCTTTTGGGCGCAGCTACCGGCGCCGCAGGAAGCGCGCAGCTGCCTCACCGCTGGCTGCTAATGAGTTATGCAAACCTTTTGTGCCCATAATGATGCTCGTAATGATCGGCGGGGGAATCAGAGGCGGCGACTCCCGAGTCGAGCAATTTGCAGACTCCGGTTCGACCACCTGGGTGGAGTTTCTACCTGTAGCCTAAAGAAGTGACCCCGCCCCCCCCCAAGGTCTTTATGACAACAGTAAACAGTAAAGTACCATTTTTCCTCCAGGGATCCATTAAGTAGATTATCGTTGTGATGTTCTGATTCATTCCAGCAGGAACGCGTGTAGGAACGTATCTGAGAGCACTGCGAGCCGAGCGACGGCGTCCTGGTCGACTTCAAAGGTCCCTCTCTTCCTCTTTGAATGTCAGCAGAAGAAGACAGAAGATAGAAGGCACATTAGAAGAGGTTCTGCATGTTAGATGTTCCTTCTTTACATGTAAAGAATATGTCACATGTGACCTTAGGTGACCCGAGGACCTCTAACTGCACGGAATGATCCTTTGAAATGTTTGCCTGGGAAAGAGAATGATCCTTTTAGGGGACTTCAGCACTACACTTAAAAACGGTTTAAAAACTCACAAGGGACGGAGAAGCTTGAATGTTCAATATATTGAAGATCTCTGCATCATCGCTGGACCAACGTCCCTCCCGGAGTCAGAGGCAGAAAGCCATTTGTTCCCCCCGTCACAACTAAAAGTACACACACAATCAAATGGTTTGACACAACCGTGTGTGTGTCTGTGTGTGTGTCAGACTGTCAGAGCGGGAAACGCGGCAAGACAAATGAGGGGGGTCGTGAGTTCGAGCCCGGGGCGTCCCGTGAGCCCGCTAGATGTGGGAAGATTGCCTTAAAACGTCCGCGTTATTGATGCTCGCCTAGCGGCGCTGACCTGAACGCACACACACACACACACACACACACACACACGCACAAAAAACAAATCGACTTTTGGAATCTTTTCAAGCCGACGGTGGAAGTTTTATTGCTTGTTTGTTTGTGTGTCGACGGGTCGTCACGGCAACGGCTCCCCGTTGGACGCAGACGTCATCGCATAGCGGCCGGACGAATGTGCTTCAGTGGGGGACAAAATGGCGGCGCACTCGGACGCGAAGGACGGCGCCGGTCTCACGTGGACGAAGGACGTCAGCAAAGGAACCAAGACGTCAGGTGTGTTTGTGTGTTTGTGTGTTTGTGTGTTTGTGTTGCCGAGTCGTTGTCGAGGCGCCTGCTTTCCATCTCTTTAAGGGGAAAACTTTGTGAATAAATTCAATATTTCAACACAGGCAGAGACAATAAGTATGACACACGCACAAAAACAAGTACCGCGAACACACAATGATCAGTCCAACGCGGTCACGAGGAGGCACACACACACACACACACACACACACACACACACACAGGGGAGCATAGGTTAGCTGCTGAGCCGTGGAAAGGTTCAGTGCACTCTGACTGTTAATAACAAGAGTTTCATTTCCTGCGCGACTCTTTGACCTTTCGCTGTCACCCCCCCTTCCCCCCCCCCGAGATTTTATACGCTTTATTCGCCACAAATGATTATAACCCACCTACGTTTGTACCGGCTGGAGTTCTTCAGGAGCTTCTTCCTCACGAACTTCACGCCGATGTCACATGTTTGCACACAACGATAAAAGTGTTCAAGATAAAGACACAAAAAGCGTCTTCGTGACGACCAGAAATACACTGAATCTGGTTCTTGTTCCCATGTCGGGGGGTTTGAGGGGGGAGGGCGGGGGGGGGCGGGGGGGTCTGCATGCCAGCACCCAGGGGTCCGGTTTCTCTTACTTCGTAACTATTAATGGCATCTTGGAAGACGATATTTAGTGACTTCTCCATCTGACACTCTGCCATATTAAGTTATTGGTAGTAAAGTGGGTCGAAGTGTCGCGGCAGAAAAAGCCAATTATCCCCCCCCCCAACCCGACCCCCCTCCCTGCCTTCTGAGACCTGTCTTTAATTATCAACTTTTTATAACTCAGTGTTAATGATATAGCCGACGGTGTCTCTGTCTGCGACGGCTTTGATAACTCTGTTCTCTCTGAACGCGACACTGTGACCTTCTTCTCTCTTAACATGCACTCAAAGAAGTGACTATCAAAAGAAGGCAGCGATAACAGATGTAAATAATAAAGTCCAGCCAAAAGATTCATTTCACTTTGATGCAAACTTCACGTTACAATTGTCTCTTTCTAGTTGTTCCTCATCCATGTATCCGATTGTTTGAGTCAATTCCACAATTGAAAACAAATGGAGCTGCAATTATTAAACCCAATTTGATCAAATTCGCAAGAGGAAGGTAACATATTTTTGGGATTAATACACATTTCAGATGTGAACCAGCGACCAACAATTAATTCTTACATGATCGGTTTCCATCTCTCCAAATGACTTTCACGGCGATACAAGTTTTAAATTGACACTAACTCGGTGCTTCGCTCTGCAACTCCAAATCAGTCTGAAAGAATCCCATTAATCAACTTCACAAGACGGTGCTGAACTCTAAAAGAGAAGTTATGAGGACAAACGCTTTCATTTGTGTAACATTCAGATTCACCACAAACACAATGTGACCACGAACAACGCGACATGAGCCGCAAGAGCGCTGAGGATGTTAAGAAGTCACACTCATCCCACATTTGGCAGCAGCCGAGGTAATGATGCCAAGGACACACTGCTGGCACCCGCAGAAGACACACAAACACACACAGACACACACATTTTAAGTTCCAGCCTATAAAAGGGACCAGTCGACCAGTCAGATACTCATCAAGTGGAAATTAAAGTAAAATGTGATTCTTAAAGATTGTTTTAATGACCTCCACGTCTCTCTCAAGTTGCGGTCGGCCTCCCATCGTGACAGATGTCAGCTGCTGGCTGTCAACCAACCGGGCGCCGCGAGGACCCGGAGGCACGCCGGCGAGAGACGCCGAACGACCCGCCGATGTCATCAAACTGCCATTAAGCGGCGACGCGCGAAGAGCCACTCAGGAAGGTGGTTAAACAAACACCCGGTGATCCGGTTTGACCTGCAGTGACGCCCGCGTGGTGACTGACGGCGTCTCAGACGTCCTCTGGCTCTGCCGTCCGTCCCTACAGGGGGGACGACTCGGATGACTCATCGGAGGGTAGTGACGATGCAGCGGCGCGAGTGCCAACGGCTCCTAGAACGCTGCCAGACGGAGCAGCCGCAGTGTGTGTCTGTGTGTGTGTGTGTGTGTGTGTGTGTGTGTGTGTGTGTTCAGCAGCAGAATGACTGTCTGTAAGAGTTGGAAGTGACTGCAGCTCATTTAGACTCAATTTGTCGGGGTTGAGACAGAGAGAGTAACACAACATGTCCACAAGAAAAGCAAGAGGGAGCAGCGAGAGTCTGTTTGCACATTCAAACCGTCTCATCTGGAGGGTTAAAGGGCCCATCGACCCCCCCGCAGCTAAATGCTCCTCTCCGCCTGCCTGCTTTTCATTTCGCAGCATTTCCAAACCCTAATAATAAAATACTAGAATGCAAAGAATGCAATTTGATCCAATAATACAATGAAATATGATTCCCTTCAGTTCTTTTAATTCACCACATTGTCCCCTTTGATTGGTTTGTCTCATTACACAATCTTGAAGGCGTGATTGTCTGTCGTGTGTGTTTGCAGCGCTTACAGAAATAAATGGAAAATTAATAAATAAGATTTTACCGTAAAGCAAAAAAACAACCTAGAACCCATTTGAAGACATTTGGATTCCTCTCCAGGTCCAATAAGGCAGGTTCATCCCATTATCAACACAAACGTCTGCACACGCACAGACCGACACCTTCTCCTTTGGTATCAGTCACACACACACACACTCTCTTTGTGAGGAAGGTCGAGCCCCCCCCTGCTGTGTGTATAAATAATAATGTATGGTAAGCAAAACATCTGACCAGGTCAACATCGCCTTCTCCACCTTCTCTCTCTTATTTCCTCTCCTCCTCCTCCTCCTCCTCCTCCTCCTCCTCTTCATCGCTCTGCGTGACACCACTCGTCGGCCTCCATCCCCTCCCTTCATATTCTCTCCCTCCTTCATCTTGATCAACACCCCCCCCTTGCCCCCATCTCAACCGGTGCGAGGGTGGAAGGGTGAATGTAGTGACATCACCCGAGAGACCCCCCCCCCCCCCCCCGCTGCCACGTTATCTCTTCTTACTACACACATTGCATTATTCATAACACAACACACACACACACGCGCGGAGAGAACGATGGGCGGGGGGCGGGGGGGGGAGAACAAGAAGCAGATGGGAGGAGGAGGAAAAGGATGGGGAGGGGGGGAAAGGGAGATGCTACTTGTGTTCATACACACTGTGTGTGCAACACAAAGGAAAGAGGGATTCTGCTTTAAGAAGTCAACGTGTTTCATATTGTGGCCCTTTGGGGATCTTTATTTGCGTTAAACTTTAACATGTTGCGTCCTCTTGTATTGATCTCACGCAGACCGACGTACACGTAGTAACAGAGCATTGACACAACAACACAACTGGCTCTTTACCTTGAAACAGAAGGAGCAGCAGCAGGGCCCACTTCATTAGGTCAAAGGAAGAACGTCTCAGCCAGCGCAGCAGCCAGAACGGCAAACCCAACTTCAAAATAACCGAGCTGAAGTGTGCGTCAGTCAGTCGCTGACTCAGGATCTGCGTCGTCTGCTTTCTGAGTCGAGCTCAGCTGAGAGCAAACCTCCTAAGTGTCACTGCAAGAAGTGTTGACCAGAAAAACAAAACGAAGAGTTAGAAAGCAGAAAGGCAACAAGGAGCCAATGAGAACCAGTTCTTGTCCCCTAAATAATTCATCAAACAAATGATTTGCAAGTTTAACTAGTTGTTACAAGGTTAATTTATGTACAGAGTTGCACAATGTGTGGTTGGTGGCCCCTGACACACACACACACACACACACACACTCAAACGTGCTGCTCTTTGAGCCGATGGAGGGTAAGTGGGTGGACGTCTCCCCCCCGTTGTCCTCCAGCTGACGCCTTTTCTGTTGTTTCGGGGAACTGAGGGACGAGTTGAAGCTGTTTCATTATTGATTCATATTTAAGATCAATGTCTATCAATGAAGAGAACAGAACCCTTTGGCACAGACGTGTAGGACCGCCCACGTGCATAGTAGGGTGTCTCTGAGGACGTGCTCTGAATGGAGACATTTGGTATTTCTGTGGTTGGTCATCGTTTTGTGTCTTTGCATGGCAAATCATGAATTCAGGTTCTTCTTCCCGGCGGTCAGAGAAGCCCGCTCGTGTGTTCTCTGGTGGTTGCCATGGTCACATGGGCGCGCGCACGCAGCGCTGCTGAAAACACCTGCTTCCGAGTCCGAGGAGTCTCCAACTGGACGGTCAGAGTGTCTGAAACAGCAGGACGCATCCTGCAGGACGCAACATGCAGCAAAGCCCACAGGAGACAGACTGTCCCCCGTCCAGCTAACGGACGCGCTGCATGTTTCCCCGGCAACGCCATCGCAGGGAGGTTGTTTAACTCCAAAAAGGCTTAACTGTCAAACTTCAACAGCTGCACGCCGAAAAGAACAGGAACCCAACTGTGTGTGTGTGTGTGTGTGTGTGTGTGTGTGTGTGTGAGAGGTGATGATGGAACATGGGTACGGTGCTGTAGTTGGCTGCACCCCACCCTTCACAGACTCGTAACCCCCCACTGTCTTCATGACAAGCGCCTCACACACCTACACACATACAAACACACACACACACACAACACACACACACACACACACACACACACACACACACACACACACACACACATACTCCCACTCACAGCGATCCTAATTGCCATCCCTCTCCTGCAGGGTTAGAAAATAGGCTTCCTGAAGGCATCTCAGCGCTCAGTTCCTCCCACCTTCCCCGGCTCTCTTTGTCACCCCCTCTCCTCTCCTTCCTAGTGTCCTCACCTCTAGTGTCACTGCTCTCTTCTCTCCTCCTGCTCATGTTTTACACTCCTTCCCTTTGTCTTTCCTCCTCCTCCTCCTCCTCCTCCTCCTCTTCCTCTCTTCCTCCCCCGTGTTTCTGCCTCTTTCAGTAAAAAAAATCACCCGTCGTTGACTGTCGAGTTGCCGAGGGGAGCGAGATACGCCCACTTTTTATTACAGTTCCTCTGTCCTAGCGTCTCCTGTTCCAGCGTCTCCTGTCCTAGCATCCGTCCTCTCGTGGCGCACCAATATGATCACAGGCCAAGGAAAAAGTGTTTTCAAAAATTAAACAAAGCATCAGTCATAAATCAATTCATTGGCACCACGTAGTGTGATGACTGACATCTAAACGAACAGCAGCTATAAAAGTTCGTACAAATTGCCTGTGAAACTGATGCAACAACATGCAAAGAAAGAGAGACGACTAAAGCCAATGCTCCTTTGATGGGATGTGAGAAACCACATATGCAGCAAGAAGAGACTCAAGATGCCCACAGAATACTTCAAAAAGAGACACATGCTGCCTTGGCTTCCATCTGTTCGGGAGCCGTTGTCTCATATTCGGCCCCTTTTATCACTTTATCCACTTTGGAAACAAAGCCTTTTCAATGTAATGATTGTCCACTCGCACACGCAGCAGACCGACATCAGCATTCTTTAGTCCATCCGATGAATGAAGGTCGAAGCATTCACTCTGCTTGTAGCTCCGGTTTGGCCTCCACCAGCCCCCCCCAGATCTGCTGTAGATAGATAGATGTTGACATACATTCAACAGGCACCAGTATCCTTTGTTTTTCATGGGTTCGGAGCTTTTCCGCTGAAAAACGGTTGGTTATTGATTAGTTGGTTAGTTGGTGAGAGCAACACGACTCAACCGGGCGCATGTGGAACGAGCTGCAGAGCATTTCTTCCATTTTCGGGAAAACTTGAATCATCAATCCTCATTTGCAAAAGTTGAGCCACTTCTCCTCTCAGACCCGTGTGAACCCTCAAAGAAAGATGGATGCGACGGATTATAACAAAGCGCTGCACGGCCGATAATTAACATAATTATCGGCTCCACATTCTCCCTTCATGCTCGCTGAGAGAAAGAGATGCAGGGTTCAGAGGGGCTGCCCGAGGGCTTAGGCACACACACACACACACACACACACACACACACACACACACACACTGAGGTTATTTCAACCCCCGTGCAGGTTTATTCGCTTCATTCACACTGACTATCATGTTGCTTGACTGATGCAACAAGGCGGGAGGAAGTTGAAGGACTTTTCTAACTTTTCTTTAGGGTCCCACGATCAAACAAAGTTAAGCAAGTTAAACAAGCAAGTTAAACAAGTTTAACACTGAAAAACTCCAAAATCTTGTTTCATTCATAGAAATATTATATCTCCTTATTATGTCACTTTGAGTATCAATGTAGTCGCGTCATTGTTGGATGTCACGGTTGTATCGTCATTGTTGGATGTCACTGTGGTAACGTCATTGTTGGATGTCACTGTAGTATCGTCATTGTTGGATGTCACTGTGGTAACGTCATTGTTGGATGTCACTGTAGTATCGTCATTGTTGGATGTCATTGTAGTATCGTCATTGTTGGATGTCACTGTGGTATCGTCATTGTTGGATGTCACTGTAGTATCGTCATTGTTGGATGTCACTGTAGTATCGTCATTGTTGGATGTCACTGTAGTATCGTCATTGTTGGATGTCACTGTAGTATCGTCATTGTTGGTTGTCACTGTGGTATCGTCATTGTTGGATGTCACTGTAGTATCGTCATTGTTGGATGTCACTGTAGTATCGTCATTGTTGGATGTCACTGTAGTATCGTCATTGTTGGATGTCACTGTGGTATCGTCATTGTTGGATGTCATTGTAGTATCGTCATTGTTGGATGTCACTGTGGTATCGTCATTGTTGGATGTCACTGTAGTATCGTCATTGTTGGATGTCACTGTAGTATCGTCATTGTTGGATGTCACTGTAGTATCGTCACTGTTGGTTGTCACTGTAGTATCGTCACTGTTGGATGTCACTGTGGTATCGTCATTGTTGGATGTCACTGTGGTATCGTCATTGTTGGATGTCACTGTAGTATCGTCATTGTTGGATGTCACTGTAGTATCGTCATTGTTGGATGTCACTGTAGTATCGTCATTGTTGGATGTCACTGTGGTATCGTCATTGTTGGATGTCACTGTAGTATCGTCATTGTTGGATGTCACTGTAGTATCGTCACTGTTGGTTGTCACTGTGGTATCGTCACTGTTGGATGTCACGGTAGTATCGTCACTGTTGGATGTTGCGTGCAGTTTGTTTTGCCCTGGATGTCCGTGCTCCTGGTCCTCGTCTGGATTTTGCCCTTTCTGGAATTTTTTTTTTTTAAATTTTGACGATTAAAGTCACTTTTGTTTTGTAAAGCCTGCGTCCTGCCGCTGCCTGCACGCACCCCGACTCTGGCGACACTCTGTTGGACTGATTCATTTGGTTGGTTTATTCATCCTCGCTCCGAGGGTACCGACCGCACGTCTTCACAGCAGCAGAAGCCTCGGCAGGTTTGCCGTTAGCAGCTGAGGCCGACAGAACGTGGACGAGTGGAAAAGGAGTCGGGGAGACAGGGAGGCCTGCAGGGACGCGTCTTTACGCCAGCGTTCACTTCAAACCATGTCATCATGCATTACTGATCGCACCGGAGAGGAACATTTCACGTGCACACGCACAGGCCCGTACAGATTTAGCACTCAATGTAAATGTAAATCCTTGAAAAGTGGAGGAGGATGAAAACGGGGGCGGAGGAAGAGAGAGGGAAGACCGAGGTGGCGTAGAAGAAGAAGATGAAGAAAAGACCCGCTGCTCTCGCAGGCTCTCGCGTCCCGCCGTGAGATACAATCAAAGGCTGCAAAACCAAAAATAAGCACAGTTGTCACAGAAAAACTGGATTTCACCGCTCCATGACAGCTGTCAATATGAAGCAAAGGGAAGACGAGAAGGAGGCGGAGGGGAGAAGGTGGAGGAGGTGGTGGAGGGAGGGAAGGACAGACGGTGGGATCGTTTCATCACTGATGCTGTGGGACAGCTGTCAATAAAGGGGAGAAGAAACAGGGATGACTGTAGGGAAGGAAGGGAGTGGGGAAGGTGACGAAGACAAAGTGTCAGCTGGTGGGAGGCGGGAGGAAAAAGGAAAGACAATAACAAAGTGGAGAAAGTCAGTGAAACACGGCGATGTTGTTGTCGCTGTCAGCGAGAGGAAGACGATGACGAGGGAGCGACGTCTCCCGCCTCTCAGCTGCACTCAGCTTACACCACAACAAAGCGCGTGGAGGTTAGACAGCTAGTTTTTCGGGAGGCGCCGAACTCCACTGAGGAGTCGGCAGACTTTCTCTCACGCTGATCCGCTGAGTCCATTGTTAACACGGAAAGCAGTGATTGGTGCCGCCTCAACGCGGGCGGTCGCTTTCCGCCGGCCTTCTACACGCCGTTCGGCTCTGTGTTATCCCTTCAGCTACGTGATGTAAGTGGGCGGCAGGTCTCATCTTATCCACCTTCGTCTCTCCACCTCACCTCATCATCCTCCTTTCATCAACCTCTCTCACTCCACTCAACTAATGGCGCCGCCTCTGAATGCCTCCATTAAGCCCCCGCGGGGCGTAATGACGGATGGCGATGAAAGGAAACTACCCGGGGGCTTGCAGGGCGACGGCGTGCCTCCTCTTTTTGTCCGCGCTGAGGGAGGGAGGCTCTTGATTAGATGATTTCCGACTGTACTCGTGGCCCCTCCCACATAAACGGGGCTCAACCTTTAATGCTCCAGTTTATACAGATGACATGTGATCTGCCCGACCCAAAACACTTCAAATCCGCTCTGTGGCAGCCGCTCGCTTCACCTCCCACACTCCAGCCTCCTGCTGTTTATTGAAATCTGAACAGCAAAATAGTCAAATGTCAAATATCAACTGTCAACTTCATGAAAGCACCTCTCATCCTTTCTTCTGCAGAAGAGGAGAGAATAAGTGAGGACGCTGGCGGACGTGTGCGGAGGCGATCACGGATTGAGATGAAAACTACAACCACAACACAGGAAACGGAGGCGTCGCTTTTGTTTTTTTATCTCTCCTCCTGATAAACGAGCCGCGTCACAACCCTCCGAACTCCTTCAGACACAGCGCACGCCGGCGTGCGTTCAACGCAGAGACGGTGAGTCCACGTCGTGTGTTGTGCGGTTAGAAACAGCAGAATGTGGCCTGCGAGCCGAGGGGCATCCTTCGTCACTCCTCCTCCTCCTCCTCCTCACGCCAGCCTGCCTCTGCTGCCTGCGTAGGTGAGTGCGAGTGTAACTCGTGTCGTCTGTTCCTTGGATGTTCAGGTGGCGTCGCGGCTCTGATATCTTTTCCTGCCGTTGGGTGTCTCTGTTTCTCTGCTTTCCTTCCCTCCATCCGCCGGCCGCTCACCTCATTCCGCTTTCCCAACTGAAAGATCTTAACTGCACAACTTCAGGTTCATGTTCTGACAGAGTGTCAATGTGTTGTGATTGTGTAACGGTAACCGGTGGGAAAGTCTTCGGGTTGTCACAGGACGCCGGGTGTGATGAAACAGCACGTGCACGCTCAGCAGATCCAGAACCACTGCAGGCCGAAAACTGCAGAACCAGCCGAATCCCACGAGATAACGACCTCCTCCACCGCTCGTTTGAGTAAACAACACTTGGTTTTTTGGGAGGGAGGGGCGCAATAATGATTAGTTTCCTCACGCCGTCGGCGTGGAGGCTGAGACGCCGCGCCGCCCCGCGGAATTTCTAAATAGGTTTCAGAGCAGCCGTCAGCTAGACGGAGGTGAAAAATGTGTCCAGACAAGAAGCAAATTAGCTAATCTAATCTTGTGCGTGCGCACGGCCTTAAACACGGCAGGCCTGGTCCCGTGTGCACACTGCCGCGGTGTGTGTGTGTCTGTGTGTTGTAATTGATCCGTCGCTGGGTGGAAGCTGCGTGAGCAAACAGCAGCTTCCTAGCTAGCTAAACAGCGGCTGTAATTGAAATTAAAAGGTAACCACATTCATCATGCTGAGCTGGGCTTTAATTGAAATGTATGTTTGTTTATGAGAGCGAGAGAGAGAGAGAGAGAGAGAGAGAGAGAGAGAGAGAGAGAGAGAGAGAGAGAGAGAGAGAAATATTGAGGGGGAAAAAGTTTGAAATGTTAATGAAAATGTGTGTGTGTGTGTGTGTGTGTGTGTATTTGTGTACAGGGCTGTAATGAGGAAGCTAAGGCTCCATATCTGTACCTGTCTGGGTGATAAATAACACTGGAGACAGATGGCATCCACAAACACCTCCTCCTCCTCCTCCTCCTCCTCCTCGTTGGTTGCAACCTTTCACTCTCCACTTTTACACGATTCTGCTCCTCACATTAAATCACCTTCCGTGTGCAGCTCTCATGTATTTTCACTCTTCGTGCCCACGTTTCAAACGGAGTAACAAGACTTAACAACGGTTCCGTTTAGCGTTCTTTGTGAAACGGGCTCCTTCTCCTCAGGGAGGAGGAGGGGAAGGAGGAGGAGGAGAGGGAGGAGGAGGAGGGGGAGGAGGAGGGGGAGGAGGAGGGGGAGGAAGAGGGCAGGCCGCCGGTCTGGACCTGTGCACGGTTCCTAAAGCCGGCGATGTTTTATGTACGTCTAGCTGGAGGGAGACAGAACACAACGTTTCAAGCAGCGGCCAATTTAGCTCATGACACCTTTTCTTTCATGGCTTCTTCTCGCAGTACGAAAATACCTCATTTGCACATTTTAAAAAACAAGTTTTATGTTAATATATATTATTTAAAACTGTGCTGGTGGATTTGTCTTTTTTTCTTGATTTTTATTTTCTACTCAATGTCAAGCTAAAACCAATCAGAAGTGTTTTCGAGAGGACTCGTAGTCTGCCTGCCGGCTCTGAACCGGCGGCTGGAAGAGCCGCTGCATGGTCACGTTCGAGCGGATATTCGGGAAATATCAAAAAGACACACTATATTATAACTGACGGGCAAAGGGCAGGATGAATAATCAGCTGATGTACAAACAACAGAACACTTTGGGCTTCAGGCTTGGCAGCTCCTCAACGCGCTTTGGTGAAGGACAAGACTTGTGTCCCTCTTTGGGAGTCTCGTAAGAAGGAGGAGGGATGGCAAAAAGAGACGGGTGACTAATCGACTGCAGACAGTGACACAGCAGATTTAAAACTCCAACATGGTCGTGAACGGGGGGGGGGGTTGTGTTTCCTGTGTCGGGCTTCAGAGGCCTACGAGTGTCATTTGTTTTCTAATCCCTCAGTAAACTGCCAGCATGTAATGAAGAGAAGGAGGGAATGGAGTCGTTTGAATTATTATTATCCTCAATCTGAAAACCATCACCTTCTGAGCCGAGTGAATTTTCTTGATTTACAGTCTCATGAATAACGATGAGGAACGAAGGCGGCGAGTGAGAGGATTTGAGGATGACTGTCGCGGTCTAACAGTTTCTTCTCAGCTCGTAGAACAGGCCCATACAACGTGGCCCCTTCGGAGGTTCGTGGCCTGTGAGCAGATCCGGTTCCTCAGCGCGGCTCCTGGAGGCACCGATCACGTGCTCGAACACGGCCTCTTTCGTGCAGAGCATTTTCATTCTCCACCTGAAGAAAGAGAGCGACGGGTCGTAGAAATATGCAGCAGCCCCTCGGATGTCTCGAGAGCAGCTTTTCGGTGGAGGTTTCAGGGGGTTTGAGGATCAAATAGTCAACCAAGATGACATTTTGATATGAAACCTTTATCGAGATCTTTAAAATGGAAGACGAGCGGCCGGCAGGTGTGAAGATGTGAACAGAACCTGCAGCGGCCTTTGAAGAAGCCGCAGCCTGAAAGCAGCTGGGTTTTCATCGCTCGCTGACTCCTTTTTACAAAACAAGAAGAGACATTATCGCTTATGTAACGGACAACAAAAGCGACCATGAAATTTATAAAAAATGTAACATTCATGAAAGTTTAGGTGGATCTGTTTTATTTAAAATGTTATCGTTACATAAGCGATAATGTCTCATCTTGTTTTGTAAAAAGGTGTGAACCTGCGGTTGCGGCTTCTTTCGTCTGTTTGCTGTAAAAAGCAATACCAACTTAAACTACGTCCAACATTTAAACCAGTTTTAATCTTGTTTTCAGCATTGTTTAATTTCCAGGTTGTAAATTGGAGTTCGGCAACACGACCGACTGATCAATATTTCTTCGGGGGCCAATAATATCCGACGCGACGCGCAACCACGAGGAGCCTGGAGAGCCGTCGACGTGCTTCCCTCACTGGGAGTCGCGGAGCAGAGGCCCGATTCAATGAGGAATGAAAGCGACACTGACAGGCGACGCCTCCACTCGCCGCCGCCCGTCAATAACGAGGCGCACAATATTATCGGCGAGCGCATTTACACTCACAGCCTTCAACTGGACGGACGAAGGCAGTCGAGACGGAGCGATATCTGACCGTCCGGCTCAGTGCGCCGGTTTCCATGCGTCCTTTGGCGCATTTGTGTGCATTTGTCCCCAACGAGAGCAGAAAAGCCTGAAATGGATAAATTCAAATGGGCAGAAAAAGGACAAAACCGCAAAATATGTCATTTTAGGTCCGTCTGCGAATAACGGCTTCCCCCCCCAGCAGCTGCTCTGAGGCGTCTTCCTTAGGATTACTGAAACGTTGTTTGTGGTAAATAGTTTGAGAAGACGGCATCCAGCTTCTCTGGTCTCGTGAGGTCACTGAAGGTGGAGGTTCTTCTTGCACGATGTCAAACACACGTCGGCCCGTTTGAATGAAGGACGACGCCCCGAATCTGTGGAACCGGACGCATGACGGCGTCGTGGAAACGATTATGAAATTACCAGAGCTGCTTCTGACAGCAACATAACGAAGCTTGTTATTACTAAATGAGCTTTACGCTATGATGTGAAACTTTAATTAGATTATCCTTCCCTTAAGTGGGAGAGAATGAAATACCATGTCACATATTATTCAAATCGAAGGAAAAGCTTTCAAAGAGGTTTTCAGTTGATTTCAGGGCTTAGTCAGTAGAAAATAAACAGAATAAAATTGTATTTTCTCATCTTTTCATTGATTGACGGTGAGAACGTCCGCGTGTGTGTGTCTGTGTGCGTGCACTGATTGATGCCTCGCGGGGGGCTCTCTGGCTGATTGGACGCAAACAAACACCCACACACGCACGCACACGCTGGCGTCCCCGGGGGGGGGGGGGGGGGGGGGGGGGGGGGGTCTGTGGGTGATTAGAAACTGCCTCCACTGATTGCTCCTCTCCGGGTGACTCCAGTTCGTCCTCATGGGGGGGGGGGGGAGGGGGGGTTCGGGTCTTGCGTGGTTAACAGGAACGCCGTGCGTCCCGTTGGCCGCGTGCGGGCCGGTAAACAGGGAGGCTTCTGTCCACACGCCATCACGTCAGAGGACGTTAGCTACGAGGAAAACAACATTTTACAGGTGCGTGACATCTGCTAGCGCACACCAGCGCTGTGCTGCGTGTACACACACACACACACACACACACACACACACAATATCCCAGAGACCGGTGCCTCGTCCTGGCTAATAAAGAGTTGCTCGGTTATGAGGCCCAATAAACATGTCAGGCTCTCCAGATGGTGGAATAAAGCAGCTTTACAGCGGCTTTGTTAGTGTGTGTTGATGCGTTTCCCTCCGTCGCAGTTTGCAGGTGAGTTTGCATCAGTTGTCCTTTGTGCGTTGTGCAGCCGGGCGTGAAGGTGGGAGCCGGCGATCTCCGTTTTTTGACTCATTTTTACATTTAAAGTTTTTTAAAGTACTTTTCTGACCATTATATCACATGTTCCACATGCGCACTACTAGATGAGATGATGCCTGGCAAACGCTGATGCCAATAACTGCTGCTGGCAGCGATTAACTGCAGAAAAGGTAAACGTGCCTAAATAAGTGGTCGGTGGAAAGAATTGACTGGTTATTTACATTCTTAAAAAGATATTTTTTTCAGAAGGCCCTTAAGAATACAGATGTGATGTCAACATATGTTAAGAAAATGTTTAATCTTAATTCATTTTCATTATGTTTGCATCTCATGCTAAGCTAAGATGGTGACCAAAGGAAACACCTTCCCGACATTAGCATTCGCATCGTTAGGATGTTAACGCGATTATCTGACGCCAAAACACCAAACTGGAGTCTTCCAGACAAACAACGGCTGACGTGATGGTGTGTAAAGTGTGTTTGGTAGGCGCACAAAGTGAAACACAAACAGCCTCAAACTAGAGGAGAGCAGAGGAAGTGGCACTGGGAGAAGGAAGAAGATGGTGGTTATCTCCATGCACTTTCGAAACATTTACCACTACACACACGCACACGCGCTCACAGACACACACATGCTCACACACACACACACACACACATACGCATGTGGAGTGCTGAGAGCTCTCAACAGGCGTGTTTCTCCTGTAAGTGCTTCCCCCTGCAGCCCCTCGGCCAATTGTCAAATAGGGCAACGGAAGAGGACAACATCGTGATGGAGCGATTCCATCGGAGTAAAAATAACGAGGGAGGAGGGAGGGAGGGAGGGAGGAGGTTTGATCGAGGGGAGGGAATTAACTAATTCATGGAATGCTTCATTTTCTTCCAATCTATCTTCCTGCTTTAATCCCTGACTAATGGAGATACAAGTTTGACTCCACCAGAGGAGAGTAAGAAAGGGAGGTTGATGGAGACAAAATCAACCTTCTCTAATCACAATCACCCGGGGGGGGGGGGGGGGGGGGGGGCGAGACGGAAGACAAGGCATGAGGGAGGGAGAGACGTGACGGAGGCGAGCGAGGAGGAGGAGGAGCAGGAGGGAGCCGTGGTAATGGAGTGATGAACGCGACGATGAGGAGAGGATGAAGCGGTAACGAGCAGCTTTCAGCCGCTAACTAATGAGATGTATCTGTCCCCGTCGATTGCATCCCGATCGATGTCCATGAGGGACGATGGACGGGGGACAGCGGCTCATCTGAGCGCCGCGCGCCGCTGCTCGGGTAGTTTAGCTGCACCGACGCACGCGCTGCGTTGTGTTTGGCTGATGCTCGGGTCTCGTTTTGCCGTCCTCAGCGGAGAGTTCTGTGTCTTTGTCTGAACTGAACGGAAACTCTGCACGTTAAAACTCCTTAAACTTAATCTCACCTACTCGCTGGCCTAGCCCCGCCCCCCCCCCCCGCCCCCATCAGCCAGTGGAAACAGGTGCACACTGGGCCTTGCCATGACTAAAGGTGTCAGAGCTGCAACAACACCTCCCAACGGGTCCCGTTCTCCCGCTGCTCAGTGCCAACGTTCTCCTCATGCACCGTCTCATTTCTTAGACTGCATAGAAAAACAAAAGGTACACTGTCGGCAGGTACACTGTCGCACTGGATGAACAGGCTTCACACTAAGGTGCACGCACACGCACACGCACATACACACACACGCACACACACACACGCTCACCTATTGAGTTATCGAGCCTCTTCAACGCTGAATCAGCAAACGCTGTTCATTTGGTCTTTTTCAAGGGTCTCGAGGAGGAAATCGATGTTTCCCGTTTGTACACGTCGGCGATCAGAGGCGGTTAATAAGGGCACCGCCATCAAGGCCGCGCCGAGAGGAGGCCGAATAAAAACAAGTTTCAGGGTCTTTGTGGAGACAAGTGGGTCTCTGCCTCAAGCCGATCGTTTCCGATCGTCGTGTTTTCGTCTTCCGTCGCTGCATCTGCTCACCTGCGTCTCCCCCGTCCTCACGCCGTTCTTTCTTCTGGCCGGAGAAACTGTCACTTCCCCGTCTCCTCTTCACTTCAACCCAGCGGAGGACGAGGAGGAGGAGGATTGCAGGAGGAGAAGAGGGAAGTTTTGGGGAAGTTCACCTCAGTTTCAACGTGCTGATTTCTGCAGAAAGCCGCTGTGTAGAGTGGAAAGTGTAGAGAAACCCCCCCCCTCCTCCTTCCCCCCCCCACGATCCCTTTCTTACATGAGGACATCACTCGCCGGCGCCTCGGGCTTTTAATCCAGAGTGTTTGGACGCGTGTGTTGGGGACGCGCCGTCGGTGTGACTAAGTGGCCGAGGGCTCGATTTAGCACCGGCAAAGAGAAAGAAACGCCATTCTACTTTGTTCCAGCGTGGAAACGCACACGGGGCCCATGAATAATGAACACCGGTTACAGCCACCGGTGTCATTATTTCAGAGAGAGAGAAGCGACGGGGACGAGGGGACGAGAGGGACGAGAGGGACGAGTAAACCGCTGACTCCTCAGCTTCGGGCCGAAGCGAAGAAGCTTTTTAAGTTCCGCTCGCAGCTTCTGAACAAAAGTTGGTTTCTGGAACCCCGTCTGGGCCATTTTCCTTTCACACACACAACTAAATGCTTTTTAAAAAGGCTCTTTTTGTTTTCTTTTAAAAGGACAAACTATATCAAGCAAATTTACAATAGTGAATCTTGTACGTGACTTGATGTTCCTGTCCGGAAGTGCCGTTTCCTTTTAGCGGTTTAAATCTGATAAAGCACAACTTTGTTTTAGGAACGTGTCGTAGAAAACATTCACACGCGTTAAATACTTTTTTTTAAACAGCCTTTGTTAAATGACTTTTCAATCAGCGGTTAAACCACACATACGGTTGCTTGGCTTTAATGTTGGTTGAATGCCGTAAGTCAGCTCCAGTTACAGGAAAAACTTTGGTTTGGCTCGGTTTAACTACAGTTAAATAGTCAGATTTGGATATTTAATTGTTTGACACGGAGCCACGTCGACCTCGTTTGAAACCGGCTGAAAGGTCGCTGCAGCGACCGGAGGCTCCGCTCATCGAGGCGTTGCGTGAGACTCACCGGTGAAAACAGCCCGACATCGTTTCCCCTGTAATGGAGAGATAACATTTCAAATCCACGGCTCCGAGAGGGGAGCGGCATCCATATTTCATCCGGCGAGCAGTAAGTGGCGCAGAGAAAAGAGACGCGACGCACATTCATATTTCATCACAGAGACACTTGGCAAAAACAACCGGTAAGTGGTGGAAAATAAAAAACAAAACAAGGAGCGCAGGACAGAAAGAGAAAGGACGCGTATTCATATTTCATCACACAGAGATGAACAGAGTTGATAAAAAAAACAGCTACAACTCTGGGGAGCGTCAATAAATAGGCATGAGGGACACTTTTTGAGAAACCAAGCGGGACACGCATCCATATTTCATCGGGAAGAGGCGACTGAAATGGCCTCTAACAGGTGGGTATCGATATAGACACATCAAGGCCACTTAAGGGGGGGGGACAAGGGGGACGGGGGACGGGGGGCGGGGGCGGGGGGGGCTGAGAGTGCCGCGGCATCAGCAGCATGTCGAAAAGCCGATAACTGCCTCCATGAATAAAGCCGTTTATAGGCAGCCATTAGAGCGCAGGCTGTCGCTCCGCTGACACTTTGAGACGCCGTGACATCATCCCTCCCTCGCAAACACCCGCCAGCCAATCAGCACGCGGCTCGTTCAGTCTGATGGGGCTCTCAGGCCTCGTCACGTCAACACCGCGGGCCTCCCGCAGCGCCGAGCCCACCGCTTTGGATTATGGGTAGTACATTGGAATACTGTAATACTCACGGAAGTATTTCCTCAGAACGGCCATTTAAAAGGAGAAAACAAGAGTCAATGAGGCAGAAGGTTAACGAGCAAACGGGAAGAAACACTTTAATCAGGCTGAGAGACGCCGTCAATCGCTGAGCACGAGAAACCAACACACACACACACACACAAACACGCACTCCTCCACAACTTCAGATTACCCTCTCCACTCCAGTGCATTGTGGGTACGGGGTTGACTAATCGTTGTGTCACAAGTATACCAAGCTGCATCTCTCTCCACTAATGTAATGGCTCAGCCTGTGTGTGTGTGTGTGTGTTTTGTTACACGAGTTGAATAAAGCAGCAACTCTTAACCAAATGTAATGTTTCTCCTGTTGTGTGTGTGTGTCAGTGTTAGTTTATTTGTGTGTGCGAGTGTGTGTTGTTAATACATGTGTATGTATGTGTGTGTGTGTGTGTGTGTTTGTGTTCTTGATGGGAAATGAGGGCTCCTTATTTGGCCTGACGAGGCAATGAGCCTCTGAGACGAGATGAGCCTTAATTATTGGGCTGCAGGGCAGTGTATGTTGTGTGTGTTGTGTGCGTTGTGTGTGTGTCTGTGTGTGTGTGTGTGTGTGTGTGTGTCTCTTCGCCCCTCAGACTAAAATGATCACAGTGCTGCGGTCTCCACACAGAGTGTGCTGACAACATAATTGGTTGGCCTGGCATTTCAATCCGCCACTGGAAGATTGCTGTGGGCCGCTGCATCCTCTCCGTCCCGCTAGCGCCGGGGGCTAATGGGACGGACGGCGCCGCCATGGCAACGGCCTCTCTCCGCCCCCTCCGCCGATGCAGATATGAAATTCACATTTGATATGAAACTCTCCTTCGTGGAATAAACGGGCGAGACGTCGGCCGCGTGGCTGCACTCAGGTAAATGTGAGTCACGGTGGTGAAGGTGATGGTGTTGTTATGCCGAGGGGGAGGGACCAGTGTGAGACACAAACATGCACTCAGTCCACACACACACACACACACTGTAGACCCTGAGAGACAGCGAGCTGAGCGTGTTCAAACAGCAGCCGCGACCTTTCCCCGACCTCTGCGGGACACCTTAAACAAGCACAGCGTGTTCTCGGCTCACCTTTGAGTGACCTCACTGCGGCATGATGGGTAATGGGACACTGGTCTTATCCAATGTTAAACTGTTCTTATGTCAAAGTCTGATTTGTGTTGTTAGTTCCACTCGCGGGCTCCAAAGTCAGTTATGAGTTTCTGTGAATGGTGATTGTTTTTTAAACGTAGATGTTTCCATCAATGTAACTAAAGGGAATAAATAACTTCCGGAGGAGAGAGCGACGTGTGGACCAGGGGGGGTGGAGGGGGAGGGGAGAGAACGAGGACGTAAAACACAACCGAAGATGTAGAACCCATCAGGTCTGTGTTTGCGGACGGCGCCTCGGCCTTTCGATTATGCGCAGCTGCAATTGGTCATGAATGCAGAACGCAGACGCCGCCGAAGCGTCTCCACGGCGACGCTGAACGCCGAGTCGGTCCCGGCACGTGTTTGTTTGTTCTCCTCACCTGCAGCGGGTGTTTGCGGAGTGAAAAACGAACGCACGGGTCGACCACACGGTGCAAACAAACCAGCGCGTGTTTCAATTATTCCAAACCGCACACGCGAAACCAGATAGCTGGTTAGCTTAGCATAAAGAGTCACGTAGTGTGTGTGTGTAGAAAATGTGTGGTTACTGTCAAAAAACCAGTGGCGAATGCGGTTTCCCAGTTTACCTTCCATCACTGGTGCACATGCAGTGTACACAAAATGAATGTTCTTTGTGTCCGTGAGTTGCATTTGTTGTGGATACACATTCTATCTGTTTTCCTTCTTTCTCCTGTGAAACTTTCCACCTAATGTCATTGAAGGTTGTGAACTGGCTTTCGAGATATTGCACTTAGTGGAAGAAAACTAAATCATAAAACAATCCCTTTTGCAGAGCTACAGGTGCTAATTTGATAAAAAGAATAAAAAAAGAAACACGTACACACGTACACAACAGCGCAATGAATTGTGCTCTGGATTCATTTCAGAGCACAATTCATCATTTCGGACAGAAAACGTAAGGCGAGGCACAAAAGGAAGTGAACCATAAGGATGACTGTCGGTGATACCGACCTGTGGTCACCTTCTGTGTGTGTCTGTGTGTGTGTCTGTGTGTGTGTCTGTGTGTGTGTGTGTGAAAGCGGGATAGCTTTTGTCAGCTCAGACTAATATCAACTCCCACATGAACTGTTACTAGCAGACAAAGGACAGCGTTCACACACAGACACACAAACAGGAAGTCAGAAACATCATTAATCCACAGTCTGTTCGGAGGCCGGCGTAGATGGAGAGGGAGAGACAGTGAGGGGGGCGGGGGGGGACACACGAGAGACGTGAGACGGGAGGGCAGAGGAGGAGGTGACAGGAGAAAGACGACTATTTCCTAATTGTTTGTTACAATTATAAATCCTATAAAGTGGCGTTAATGTTGTAATTCACTTTGAACAGAGTAAGAGGACGTGATTACTATAAGAAGCTAGGAGGCTAGCGTTAGCCACTTAGCCATGTGTCTGCCGGGGGAGTGTAGAATAAAAACATGCTGCACAAACACACAGAACAGACACACAACTAGTTTCAATCTTTTTTCCTTCTCAATTCCTGAATTTCTGGTAAACGGTTTGGACAGAAAGTCTCTGTGTGTGTAGATTCTCTTTGGATGCCTCTCTTCTTCTCTTCTATCCCACCACACCCGTCCTCTCCGGATCAATGCCTCCTCCAGCTCAGCACACACACACACACACACACACACACACACACACACACACACACACACACACACACACACACACACACACACACACACACACACACACACACACACACACACACTCACACACACACACACACACACACACACACACACACACACACACACTCACACACACACACACACACACACACACACACACTCACACACACACACACACACACACACACACACACACACACACACACACACACACACACACACACACACACACTCACACACACACACACACACACACACACACAGGATCCGGCTGAGGGTCTTTGATGTTTGGGTCTCTTGTGGTCCCATTTATTGGTTCCTCTGTGACAGACACACACTCAGAAATACGTGACTGTGTGTGTGTGTGTGTGTGTGTGTGTGTGTGTGTGTGTGTGTCTGTGCGAGCGCGTGAGGCTGTGTGAATTACAGTAGAACCGAGACGACACTTTGACCTCAACACTCAACTCACAGTGCTTATTGCTCGTGAAAGTGAAACATGTGACATAAGATAATAAACAACAACACACAATGAACACAATGAATCACATGAAAGCTGGTCCTATGAATTGATTTAAAAGAGATAAAGTATCGTTAATGCTTGTGATCTCTTGCCCCAAAAATTATTTTAAATAGGCTGAATATTGAAATCTGTGATGTAAGTAACAATAACAACCGAAGCAGCCGGTTAACAACACTTGTTAAAAGTGAAACAGTAATTACTTTTAGAAACGAAGCCGGATGAGTATTTTGGTTCATTCCTGTTTAGAATGTAAAAATACAGTAATTTGCAGCTTCATTTATCTGCATTGTCCATCGCCGTAGTCAGCTCACTCAAACACGAGCGGACACACAAAGCAATCCGTCGGTGGCCGTGATGATACGGTCGACTATCATTTCAGCCGGTCAGGTGAGAGAAGCAACACAATTAGGTCGTTTGAACGAGACGTGTCTTTGTCATGTTGAATCAGTCACAGCTCCTACAGACACACGCACACACACACACACACACACAAACACACACACACACACACACACACACACACACACACACACACACACACACACACACACACACAAGGCCTTCAAGGCTCGGAAGAGAAAAGCCAAAGCGTCAGTGTGCTGGTGGAGGCGAGCTGCCGTGCACGTGCTGCCGTGCACGTGCTTCCTCCAGCCTCTCAGAACAACGAGAAAGTTTATCCGTCTTTTCACAAAGTCGACAGATTCCACCAGAACTCCTGCGTTGTGTTCCTCGGGCGGGACGCCAACCGCACACACAGACACACACAGACCCACACAGCGATCCCTCAGAGACGTCCTAGCAGAGCTCAGGGTCAACCGCTGCCTACATCCTCACTGGAGCATGCTGGGAAGCGCCGGAGGGAAAAAAAAGCAGCTTGTGGCGCCGGCAATCTGTCAACGTTGGGCGAACGCTGCTGGGGCGCGGCGAGCCTGACGCAGGACCCGCCCTCCTTCCCCCAGGAGAGCGTCTGCACCACACAGAGGGATTTGAACCAGGCACCTGCGCCCCCCCGATGCTCCCAGCCCCAGCCTCATTGTCGCTACGGCGACGGGGGGGAGACTTCTCAGACGCTCCGCAAGTTCACTTAGACGACGTCTCTTCAGTAAACGGGGAAACGACCGCACAGAACGCACAACATCGCTTATTCTCTCATTTGAATAAATAAAACAGACATCAGACACCTTAAATCCGAGACCCAGACCTTTGCTGCGGGTGAAACGTTTTCCCTGTAGCAGCGGGGGGTGAAAGGTCAGCTGACCTTCTTCTACGTTTCACTGAGTGGCGTTCAGAACCTTATAACCTCCCACATACATAACTTTAGAATACCGGCGTCGACCTGCACATTCACCACCTTTATCCGGTCAAACTCGTATCACCGCGTTCGGTCGGTCCGACGAATGAATGAATGAATGAATGAATGAATGAATGGTCAGAAGAGCCGAGGGGGTCGGTGCAGAACGTGACGAGCGAACGGACTTCTCTGTTTCCAGCTTCCACGCGTCGTCCTTCGATCTCAGCAGCCATGAATGTGTGATTCAAGTTACAGCTGAAGATTCCTTTGGATCGTATAGAAAGAGGAAGCAGGGATGAAAAAGAGAAGGCAAATAACGTCAGCTGCATGCTGACATCATTTGTACCTTTAAATATACCTTTTCTGGGGAAACGTCCACACGGCCGATGGGTTCCAGAGGCTGTGGAGCGGAAATATAAACGGAACCTGACGAACATGAATGAAACTGGCACGGAGACACAAGCCGCTGTCCAGCTGTGCGACGTGAGCGTCGATCACAGACGGTTCCACTTCCGTCTCGTGTATCAATAACGTGACCTCTCGCATCGCGAGGAAGAAGACGTGAACGCGTTCAGGCGCTGAAGCCTTGTTTTTCATGGTTTTAGAGGAGATGCCCCGGTGGCCGTGTTTGATGCCGCTCCCAGTGCACACCATCACTAGTGGGATTAGCAGGGTTGTGCTTTGACACACACACAAACACACACACACACACACGCGCGGGGTGTGAGACCAGAGGCTCTGGCAGCAGGAGACGAAGCCGAAGCCAGTGAAGCACTTTGAAATGAAAGAAAATACCGAGGGGGCAACAGAGACAGAGACAAAAGGAGGTGGTGAATAACACGGTCGGGACGAGTTGGACGACAAAACGGCAAAAATCTGGAGTCAAACCCAGAACATCTTGAGAACACGGTGAGTCGTGTGTGTCCAACGCGCTTTGGTCTCCGTCCACGTGGACACTAATTCAAAGAACGTGGACTCAGGCAGCGCAGTGGTGGAGGGCCCGTGTGTGTGTGTGTGTGTGTGTTAGGATCTGCTGCTCGATTGGCCCGGAGGAAACCGGATGGACGAGCTCAGACGTCGTTCAAACCGCAGAGTCAGTAAACGGATCAATAAAGGATGTAGGCCGGGGGCTCCGGGCTACGCTAGGCCTCTGCTAGCCCCGTGCAGGCCAGCTGCATTATGGGTAGTGGGTTTTGAAACTTTGCTATTGTTAATTGATGCAAAAGAGGTGTTCCCTTTAAATCTCTGTTTAACTCTTAATTTTCTTTCATTCCTCACATTCAGAATAAGGACAGTAAATCTGAAAGAGAACGAGGGAGGAAAGGAAGGAGGAGAAAGAGGGAGAGAAGGGAGGGAGGAGAGGACACATTCAGATGGACGCTTCACTGCGGTGTTCCCCCGGTCAGTGCAGTCCTCCACACACACAGACACACACACACACACACACACACACACACAGACTCGCGTTTTTGTAATATTGATGGACGCAGAAACACTTTGAACAAGTGAAAGTGCACATGTTCCTAAAGTGTCTCAACAGCAAAGCACAAAATGCTACAACTAATTGGTTCTCGATGGGCCTCCCATGACAGACCCAGACAATAGAGAGGGGGGCGCAGGGGGGGCAGAGATCAGGAGGCAGAGGACATGAAGAAGAGAGGAGACGGGGAGTCGATGGAATCATTCAGCTCGGAGACGAGGAACACCACACATTCCGTCTGCGTCGTTTCTTCCTCAGCAGAAGGACTTGGATCTACTTTTTATAAAGTGATCAACAAAAGCTTATTTCCAAATCGATGTCAATGTCCAAGTTATAACATCAATGTTGATGTCAATGTTTTTAACATTTACATTTAAATGTAATTTAAATGGCAAGTTGCTGAGAGACGACTTGTTCTACTGTTTTTTCTCTCTGCGAGTGAGATGGTGTGTGTCACTGTGTGCCTCTTTTTGTGTCTGTGTGTGTAAGCGGGACTTCTCAGCTGGTTTTGCAGGATGACAGCAGTGTGTGTGTGTGTGTGTGTGTGTGTGTGTGTGTGTGTGTGTGCGCGCATGTCAGTGTGTCATGAAGTCACCAATAACTGTTGCTGCTTCTCGCTGAGCCCAAAAGTCTCTCACAAGGCGACTTCATCAATTTCATTTCTGGGGCCATTTTCTTCCTCCTGGTTCATGTGTGTATGCCTCCTTGTGTAAGTGTGTTTTTGTGTGCGCGTGTGCTTTTGTGTGTACCCCTGAAGCAGGCGTCTTCAGGTGTGAGATTGACTGCTCTCGTGTTCCCTGATGCTCGCATGCTGCAGCAGATGTGTGTGTGTGAGTGCGTTTGTATGCAGAGTGAAGGTACGGTTGCATGTGATTTTTTTAATGTGCGTTTGTGCTATTTTGTGTGCGTTCGTGTAAGAAGGAGTGTTTCAGCGGATGTCTTGGCTGCTTGTTTGTGTATTTGCGCTGTAAGTCACGACTCAAGCAGCTGCTGTCAAATTACGCTGCGAAGTCACAAAACCAGGCCTTCGTAAAAACTCCTCTGCACACGAGCCAGACAAGCCTTGTGTGTGTGTGTGTGTGTGTGTGTGTGTGTGTGTGTGTGTGTGTGCGTGCAACAGATTTACCTGTGAAGTGAGTGCCAGCTCACTCACTGACGGCCTAAACAACTAAAACCCTGCTAGATGTCACAGTGCAAAGATCCTGTTGGCTCATTTTACGTCCATTAACGACGCCGTAAAGGTGCATTGTTGCTTAGTGACGCTCTGACAGCGGAACATGCAGAACTAACACACATCAATGCGCGAGGAACTGCTCGTTTTAAACAAGAACGCACGGCCCGGAGCGACGCAACACAAAGGAGGTGGAGGGGAAACAGAAACAGGAGGCTCTTCCTTCAAAATAAAAGGTCAATGATTCCTCCCGTGAATCACATTCAGCCTCAGCGGGATTTCACCGAGGAAAAGTCCAAATGTTGATACTGAAAGGCGTCTCCAGGTACACGAGAGCAGACAGCGCAACGCAAAATAAAATCATCTCAACCATCTATTCCTCAACGCCTCCTCGTTCTAATAAGCGTGACCCCTTTAGAACTACACGCAGCACATGCTGGGACGAATAATGAGGTGCAGATATCAGCTGCTCTTTGCTTCCATCAGAAGCATCTATTGGAAATGAAGCGTTGTGTCCGTGAATATCGTGGGCGCTACCGCGGAATGAATGAAGGTGATTACAGAAATACATAGCTCGTTACTGTCGCTCCTCCGTCGTGTGTAGATAAAACGAGCAGTGAAGGAAGATGAGGACGTGGAAGCAGGGCAGTCGGGTCGGAGTGAAGTGCGGCGCACAAAGGCCCTTCAGCGGGCCTCTGATTGAAGGACCATCCCGTAATCAAAACCAAATGAAACCAGCGACTCACCGTGACTCCGCGTCCCTCCGGAGTCATGAGATCCATCATCTCACCCTTATTTCCCTCAAGCACCACTCGACTGAGTCACGGCGGCGGCACACGACCGGGAGGTCGCGTGGAGCCAGATCGAGTCTGAACGGAGACGATGAGCTGAAACGCTACTTTATTTCAACAAAATGATACGGAACCATTACGGTGAAACGTCCACTTTGAATCCACATCATTCCATTAGATCCATAACCCCCCCCAGCAGGCCCCGCAGCGCATGCAGGAGTCCCGCTGTGATGCCCGGACCCCCCCGACCCCCACCTTCAATTAACCGGCTGTGATTCACTGTAACCTGGACCCAAAACAGGCCATCGTTCCCCCGCATGGCTAAATTATGATTATAAAGTGACAGGTAGGGGAGATGGCAGATTAGGTTCAGCCCTCTGATGTTCTGATGGAGCGACCCCCCCCCCCCCCCCCCTCCCCCCTCCAGGAGCCCTGCTTGGTTGTCACGGAGACGCCCACTCGGAGACCCTCGGCTGGCGCTTTGATGCGAGGCCTCTTGCGGTCGAGGTGCAGCGTTCTGCACACGGAGGCTCCAAGCGAACGCAAAATCTCCACCACGCTTTCCACGTCGCACACACACACACACACACACACACACACACACACACGCGCACACACACTTATATATATATATATATATATAAGACGCATGTCCTTCAAAGGGAAAACATTATCTGTGTGGTTCAGGCAGATGCTCACGGTGTGTGTGCGTGTGTGTGTGTGTGTGTGTGCGTGTATGTGTGTGTGTGTGCGTGCGCGTAGTGCATTTCAGAGGAAAGGTGCCCCGGCTGTTCAGCACCCATGAATACAGATGAGCAGCTCGCTGTGATGTGGCTCGGGCTTCGTGACGAGGCCTCACAAAGAGCTAACTCACCACATAATGAGGGATCCTTATCGGCCGGGTGACAGACACACACACGCCGGAATGAAAGGCCAGCGCGCACGCACACACACACACACACACCCTCTCTCCCTGTGTTTAGCTGGTGGCCTTTGGAAACACGGGGAGGAATGAAACCACTAAAGGCTGCAGCGCCTCCTCTGTATTTTTAACTGCGTTAATCGCAGAGCGGCTCCTTAATGACACGCTGAGCGCCACTCGTCATCTGTGTAACGTGCAGTGACAGGTGATTCCAATCAATTCCACTACACGCAGGCAGAGAGGAAGGACAGGAGACACGTTCTTACGTCCTGGTTGGAAGTGTGAGGAGTGTTTGCATCACCGTAATATGAACGTAAAAACAAGGACAACAATAAAACTCTCAGTTATTAACCTGCCAACAACGCAGTGACGTCAAACAGTCTGAAATTCAATCTCAGTGAGTTGTAGACTGAAGTGCTTCATACGTTTGGTTATTGAATAAGAAAAAGTTAACTTGTAGATGTTGGAATTGAACCCTGAATGTCGTCACACGTGTGTATCTGGGTCACTGCGTGAATACCACACGCCTGAGTGGAAAATTACATTTGACACGACTGTATATTGCATTTTTTTTTGCCATTGCCGCAGTCCGAGGTCCAAACAGAGCGAATCCAGTTTCACACTGGGGCCGCGGCTCATTCCGACGTCCCATCCACACCGGACCAACCGGTGGTTCCGCGTCGGCAGCCGTCTTCCCGTCGCGCACAGTGAATGTGGTCCGTCGCCCGCTTAGGAGGGGCGACCTACCTGGACCGCGTGGGGAACCGGGAGCAGGGGGGTCTGATCGGAGGAGGGGCGACCTACCTGGACCGCGTGGGGAACCCGGGGCAGGGGGGTCTGATCGGAGGAGGGGCGACCTACCTGGACCGCGTGGGGAACCGGGAGCAGGGGGGTCTGATCGGAGGAGGGGCGACCTACCTGGACCGCGTGGGGAACCGGGAGCAGGGGGGGTCTGATCGGAGGAGGGGCGACCTACCTGGACCGCGTGGGGAACCGGGAGCAGGGGGGTCTGATCGGAGGAGGGGCGACCTACCTGGACCGCGTGGGGAACCGGGAGCAGGGGGGTCTGATCGGAGGAGGGGCGACCTACCTGGACCGCGTGGGGAACCGGGAGCAGGGGGGTC
Organism: Apeltes quadracus; assembly: GCA_021346845.1. Classification (NCBI taxonomy): domain Eukaryota; kingdom Metazoa; phylum Chordata; class Actinopteri; order Perciformes; family Gasterosteidae; genus Apeltes; species Apeltes quadracus. Next base: position 1,625,095 of record CM037922.1, on the reverse strand, counting down.
TGATCGGAGGAGGGGCGACCTACCTGGACCGCGTGGGGAACCGGGAGCAGGGGGGTCTGATCGGAGGAGGGGCGACCTACCTGGACCGCGTGGGGAACCGGGAGCAGGGGGGTCTGATCGGAGGAGGGGCGACCTACCTGGACCGCGTGGGGAACCGGGAGCAGGGGGGTCTGATCGGAGGAGGGGCGACCTACCTGGACCGCGTGGGGAACCCGGAGCAGGGGGGTCTGATCGGAGGAGGGGCGACCTACCTGGACCGCGTGGGGAACCGGGAGCAGGGGGGTCTGATCGGAGGAGGGGCGACCTACCTGGACCGCGTGGGGAACCGGGAGCAGGGGGGTCTGATCGGAGGAGGGGCGACCTACCTGGACCGCGTGGGGAACCGGGAGCAGGGGGGTCTGATCGGAGGAGGGGCGACCTACCTGGACCGCGTGGGGAACCGGGAGCAGGGGGGTCTGATCGGAGGAGGGGCGACCTACCTGGACCGCGTGGGGAACCGGGAGCAGGGGGGTCTGATCGGAGGAGGGGCGACCTACCTGGACCGCGTGGGGAACCCGGAGCAGGGGGGTCTGATCGGAGGAGGGGCGACCTACCTGGACCGCGTGGGGAACCCGGAGCAGGGGGGTCTGATCGGAGGAGGGGCGACCTTTTCATTAAAGTTGTTGAATGGGCTCAACGTGGAACATGAGAGGCAATAAAGAGCAGACGGCACACGTGGAAGGGGATTAAGGTCTAATGAGCCCTGAAATGACTTGTTCTGATTAACGGATCCGATTCCAGTCGACCAATAGAAGTAATCTGCACTCGACTCGTTCCCTCAGACTCCTCCCCCTTAACGAGCGAATCATCAACGACGTTAATGACAACGTAACCGCAGTTATTGAGTTTAGAACACAAACTGCATTTAGGTTCTGAGCTCCGTGTGATTTGGATGTTTATCATATAAAATGATATAGATGGATATTTAAACACGGTGTGTTCCAGGGATTTAAAAACATATTGGAACGCTATAAACAGTGAACATTGAGAAACCCTCAGTGAGCAAATACGAACAGCTGTGCACACACACAGACACACACACACACACAGACACACACACACACACAGACACACACGTGCATGTGCAGCATTCCAAACTACTCAGAACAGAAATCTGAAATTACATTCGGCTTTAAACGGCCCCGAAGAAAAGAAATGCCTCATTAATAAAAGCGCCACGGCCGCAGTCAGTGTCAGTGTGTGTGTGTGTGTGTGTGTGTGTGTGTGTGTGTGTTTGCTTCTACGCTTCCTTTTAAATTGACCTCATTATGACAAAGTGTTCATAAGCTGCAAGAAGCTCAACGCAAATTCAAATCAAAAGCGCCTCTCCTCCTGGTGATTAACCCCCGTGCCCTTTCGCCAATCGCCCTCTCTGTTGTGTTGTGCGTCGACTGTGTGTGTGTGCGTGTGTGTCTCCCTGCGTTCACGCACATCTGAGTCTCGTGAGTCTCCAGCTCGAGGAAACCACGACCTGTAGATGCTTCCAAGACGCACAGCGCGACGCTCCGTTTCAGACACCAGTGTGTAAGCATTGAAAAAAAGGCACACAACACTGTGAGAGCCGTTGCGCGTCCGGGCGTGTGCGACGTGTTTGTGTGACTTTGTGCGCGTGTTCAACCACTCACTTGCTCTGCAGCCTCTGATGTTTGTGTTCTCCCCTAAAAAACAGGACCGGCCCGTTACTTGTGTGTCTGTATGCCCTGTTGCATGCCTCGTCAACGTGTGTGTGTGTGTGTTTGTGTGCGTGTGTTTGTGTGCGTTAGCCCAGTTAATTGAAAAGTGCCACGTTGTAAACAAGCTGAGAAAAAGGGCGAACATTCCTCATGTGGAACTGGGGCTCTACGCAGCGGGGGGGAGGGAGGAGGGGGGGGGGACGTGTGTGTCTGTGTGTGTCTGTGTGTGCGCTCAGATGGCAGTCACTTATCTCAGGCACTTGCATCATTACGTCTCCCCTCTCATCCCCTCCTCTCCTCGGCCGTCTACTCTTCCCCTCGTCACGTCTCATCATCTCCCCTCCTCTTCTCTCCCCCCTCCCCCCCCCCCCCCCCCCGATCTCTCTTCATCCTGACATCTTATTGGCTGTTTCAACACTGACAGGGCGAGCCAAGCTGTTCACATGAAGAGGACCTGGGTGTCTTTGTCTCCATGAATGAATCCCTCTTCCTGGGCTCCTCCACTTCAAAAAAATAAGATTTAATACCTCAAAAAAAATACCTCAGTACATTTCTCATATATTCCACAACATATGAATATTTTTCCAACTGACATCCATAGAAAACATGAGACAGTTTGTTTTCGCCTGGGGGGGGGGGGGGGGGCGACACGGTCAGTCTGTTTCATTTATATACTGTAAAAGCAATGACATCAACTTCAGATTAAAGGTTGGAGTAAAAGTAAAGAGCGAGGACATCGCGCTGCGTGTTCCTTAAAACTTTAGAGGATAATTAACACGTTAACGAGCTGTGCGTCTGTAAGACTAACACGCACACACACACAAACACACACTCTGTAACTGTGTGTGTGTGTGTGTGTGAGATCTTTTACTGTTCATCCCTT
>CM037922.1:1592500-1617500 GCA_021346845.1 Apeltes quadracus | reverse complement strand
TACGACGTCGTCGTACACGTGCCTCTGCGTGCGTTGAAAGGCATTGTGGGAGAACGCGGGATGAAGACGGTGCGTCTTGGTCTACAAAGCAGTTCTGTTGTCAGACGGAGTCGCTGATCCCCTGTTGTTGCCGTTGTAATCACGCTCGGGCTCACAGGCAGCCGCTGCTTAAGCTCTCTGCAAGCTGAGGGGAAACGCAGAGCGTCAGAAAAAGCCACTGTCGACGCACATAGAGGGGGGAGGGAGGGGAGAGGGGGGGCGTCGGGGGGGTGAGAGCAGACTTGTTGCTCCACGCGAAGTCACGGCTATTTGGGAACGTTCCGTCGGAGCAATTCGGCAGAGCAGATGTTCATCTTGGAGTTAATAGAATTTGAATTGAAAATGGAAAAGATGGAAAGTCTGCGGGATTTAGCAGATGGTCTCAGCAAAAACACCTAATTGAACTTCGTGTCATGTTTTTCATTTACACAACCAAATTTCAGACATTTTCTTAATGAATTTTGAGCATGCGAGAAATTTCCCTTGCAAATCCTTTGTTTCAAGCCAACATGGTATCTTCATTTGAAGGCGGGCGAGCGGGCTGCGAGTTTCACCTTTTAATTAAAAAGCACGAGAGGACCCACAAACAGCAGGGAAAGACTCACACACACACACACACAGACACGCTAACACAAGATGGGGACATAAACACACACACACACACAAACACACATTCACTGGCTCCCTTCGTCTACAAACTGAACACACAGGAGCATTTGGAAAATCACGAGATAAAACATCAGACGGTTCTTATCTTAGCCGTGTTAGCCTGCCGCTAACGGCTAACCACACGGCTCACGCCTCCACCGGGCGGCTCGGCGTACGCCAGCTCTCGTTTTGGAGTTTTAACGAGGTGTGTTTTACGACGCCGTTCAGTCCATTAGTGTCTAGACGAGCGGTTGGGGGATTGTGGGTTGCACTCGTTCGCTCACACAATACAGCTGTTGTCGTTGCAGAGAGCTGAACTCTCCTCAGTGCACCTTTAAAAATAAAACGCCTCGTTGGACCCAACGCAACAAGTGGCATGCTGACTAGGACCCCCGTTTGTGCGCCGGCGGTCGGCTGGTTTGAGGAGGAACCAGAGGAAAGCGTCACCACAGAGCTCTCACTGTGTCTCCATCATAGAAACCTGCTATTCTTCATCCAGTAGCTGTGATTTCATTGATTCTTGCGCCCAAATGTGCGATCATGACGCGCTGCTCGCCGAGCACGACGGGCCTGAGTTGGCGCAGCTTGTCCTTGCTATGAAGTGATAGTTTTTCTTCTAACTTTATTCATTTCTTTTAATCTTTTATTATTTCGCACACTCACACCTTTAGAGATTAAGTTTAGCAGATAACACAAAAAAACACCTGAGCCGAGGAATTACAGACGGGAGAGACTGAAAACTATTTGGCTTCGGTCAAGTGAAAACTTGAAACTATTCTATCACGTTACCTTTGCTTTCTCTGGGTAACGCTGTGGCCGACCCACATGTACTGTATATATTAGTTATAACAGCATTAAAATAGCTTTGAACTCATAGCGTCGGGGCATATACACTGATGATGACGTTTTTAATCCTAATTCTCTCCAAACGAGTTCTGTGGCTGCATTTTTTGGTTTGAAACCTGATGTTTTGATCTTTGAAAGATGAAGCGCTAAACGCGAACGTCTTCTTCTGGGAAACGTCGCTTCTGTCAGCTGATCTGCGCTTGGCGAGATACTTTTATCGACTGAGTCACTTCTGCAAGGCGACTACGTCTCAGTGCGACCGCCATTGCGGTGACCTTTTCGGGCAGCAGTGCAGGGTGAAGACGCACAAACGCAGCAGCTGCTGTCAGATGATCCATACCTGTAATTACCCGTCTGTGATCAATAGCACACGCAGTCATAACCCCCCCCCCCACCCCCCCCCCTCGGCGCACACACGCAGAGGCACAGGTACCCAACATGAGAACCAGGCGAGACCCCTCAATGGGTGTGCAGACGTCCAGCCCCAGCTGCACGTGTCCTGCTGGCTAACGGAAGCTATTTTACACGTATTTTATCCTTTTCCATTTTAATTGACGAAAGGATTGTTTAGCTGCTGGCTCCGACCGACGCTCATTAGAGCCTCTCGCAGCATTTCAATTATGAATTCACTCGTTCATGACCTTCTATTAGAATGAGCGGCTGCGTGAATACATTTCAGAGAACAAACGGCTTTTAATAGGAGCCTTTTTGTCGCCTCGGCCCTTCGTCCCCACACGTTGAACAGGACGGGACGTGAGACGGCTCGTTGCATCATTGGTGGGGACGTGGAGCTCAGGGGCCGAGAGGAGCTGGGCTTAGTCACACAACAACGCGCTGATGTAATAAATACATGTGTAGTGCTCTAGATGTAGTGCAGTAGTACTCGTGTCCCTTCGAAGTAAACACGTGCATAGTCGTGTTTTTTCCTCATTCCATGGATTTCCATGCTCATGTTGTCATGCTATATTCTGGTCTATTGATAAATAAATACATATCTTTACACATGGTTTATTCCACGTCCATGTTCAAGGGAAGGACATCATCATCATCATATCAAGAAATGAACACTTGACCTACAAAAATTAATGGAAAGAACAAATGTATCTTGTCCTTTTTCCTTCTCAGTATTTTGATTTCATGGTCCTTTTAAAGCTCTTTGTGTCTGACAGATTTTATTTTTGACAGGAGAATAAATGCCTCAGTTTGTGAAGACACATTATTACAATATTTTCATTGCTCTTTGATTCGCTACTATTTGAAAGTAGTTGTTCTTGATGTAACGGTGAAATGGTGATGCATATAATATTATCTGGACTGATTAAATCAGGATCAGTTTGATGTTGTCGTTAGACAGCTGAGAACCTACAAACTCTCTCAAGCGCTTAACAAATAAACTATAAACAAGATTCATATACAAATATTTTGTAGAGATCCGACACTCACTCTAAAGAGCAGCATCTTCTTTACTGCAGGGCAACTTCAGCTTACATTGGAATCCTTCCATATCCGTATTTTAATAAAAGAACAATTGGATTAGCGTTGATAGGAAGCATTTTATATATATATATATATATATATATATATATATATATATAATTCATATTTAAATACTCTAGTGTGCCGACTGCAAAATTGAGATTGTGTTACAGAGGGAGAGCTGCTGTGAGCTCCTCAAAGTCAAAGCCTCTTCACGAGCAACAAGAGGAGAACGAGCGCCTTCTTTTCTCAAAGGGAGAAGCGCTGTTTTCAGCTCGCACAAAGACGACCAGATCACTCAACTTTTTAATGTCAAAGAAACAGTGATTGAGAAACGAATAGCGAGGCTCTGCAGAAAAACGAACAGCCGTCGTTCAAACAGCTGCCAGATTAAAGCAGGAAAACGGACCTGAGTAACGAGGCGGCGTCCATGAGGGACGAGGCGGCGTCCATGAGGGACGATGCACGCCGACGCACAGACTGCTGTGTGTTGGTGGAGCACGAAACCGTCTGGAGAAACCCAATTAGCACAGCAGAACATCCAATGAGAGATTCCTTCAATAATGCAAAGCTACAGGTCCGCTCCCCAAACGGCCACACGTTTCCACTTCCTGTCTTTAATCCATAAAGACAACATGAGGCAGGTTTCTGCGTCAGAACAAATGTTAGTTTTCTTCTTTCACTCAAATAAAACCACGGTTATAATAATTTATTTAACCAAACTAAAAACGAAATATTTCTGAAGAAGAAACTAATGAAAGACAACATGAGGCAGGTTGTTAAAGGTCCTTTGTGTCCTCCGCATGTGAACAGGACGCAGGAGATGAAGGGAGCTCGATAAGACTCACACGGTGTGTCTGACGCTGCCGTGCACGGAGAGAGAAATCGGGATGCACGTTGTCGGATCTTCCGTGACCCCTGTTGACCCCTGTTGACCCCTCGGCATTGGCTTTCGATCCAGCTTCCACTTGTACAAAATCTAAATGTGCCGAGGACACGAGCGAGGGACGGACGTGTCTCCTTCCTCACTTTCACTATAGTGACACTCTTCCCTTCCACCTCGTTCTGAGCACACTGGGTTGATCAGCACCTGCATACGCACACACACACACACACACAGTACACGCACACACAGACCCGCACACACACACAAGCATCGTGGTACAACGGAAGGTTCCTTTATATCCATATGTTCAAAATGGCGTCAGTATTTGGTGCATCTTTCAGGTGAGTTTGTCAAAATGTCTCTTCCTGTTTTTCAGGTGAATCTTGTTATTCCAGCTGTCAGATTCAAACCGCCTCACGATAACTGACACTGGCGTTAACAGTTGGAGAAAATGTCAATGTTAGCGAGACGGGTGCTGAGCTCTCCCCCCCCCCCCCCCCCCCCTCCCCCTCCCTCCCTCCCTCCCTCCCTCCCTCCCTCCCTTCAGCCACCGCTGAAGGCTACAGATGCCAAACGCTTTACTGTGTCACACAACATTAGCCTCCATTTGCAAAGAAATCTACCTTGCCAGGCTATTTGCTTATATTTAATGACCTGACAAACCCTGGTAACACGAGCGTCTTTTCCCCACAATGCATCTGTGACTTATGAGCTTAACTGGGTCCTGCGTATGTTTTCTGCTGCTTCACTTTACGTCTCCATCCTTTCCACCGGCACAGTTTCTTTCCCTCTACTTCTCCTTTAAAGGGCATTTTGTAAAAACCTTTAAGTTCAGCTGAAAACCTTCAAATCAACAATTTCTTGTATCTCAAATAACATTTTTCTGTTTGTCACAAAGTGGTTCTGAGACTCATCTGCTGATGTGCTCTTCTTTCACACTAACTTCCCCACCAATCTGCTTCTCTACAATATTTATGAACTACATTTCAGAAAAGAGAAAAGAGTGGACTTGGTGATGAAGAGACGATATTGTATTTGTATTAATGTATGGAAATTCCTCATTAGCATTGAAGGCCTCCAGTGAACTCCTCCGATACAGATTACTGCTTCTGAGAGTCAATTAGTCCACTATGTACACACGAGATTACAGGTTAATGTGTCTACATGAAGCAGTGTCTATGTAAACTTATTTATTCATTTCTTAAATCCCGTCCACTTTGAAAGGCCCGGGGCCGCTCGAAACGTAATCCTTTGGTTCTCACTCAGCGGCCATCATTTATCAGCACTTCAAAAAGACTCTCAGCGTCTGTTTTTAACCCGTCACAACGTTAGAAAAGAGTTCACGAAGCGATGCTGAGAAACAAAATGTAATGATGAAGCTTTTCATTGTTTTTATTTCTCTTCCAACTGTGAACACAACTTCTCCCTTAAAACCAAGAAGCCTTCCACCGCTTAACAGTAAAATACTGTGCAGATATTATTGCAATGTGTGGATGACATCACATGACTGTGTGTGTGTGCGTGTGTGTGCGTTGTGTGTGCGTTTACATGTTGATGTGTGTGTGTGTGTGTGTTTGAGATTTCTCCCAGTAATGGGGATTTTTTTTATTGATAAATCCTCCAGTCATGTGGAACTCAGTTTACCCAGAATGCAATTGGCTTCAGGTGCGCCATGGCAACGCAGTTAGTAGGATGAATGGCATTGCAGGTACCTGCCGTCACACAGCTGGAGGGGAGAAGGTGGAGGTGGTGGGGAGGAGGGGGGGGGGGGGGTAAATCCTTTACCTTTGACAACAAATAAACGTTGACAACAAATAAAAAAACCTGTTTGAAATCCATCACACGTGTGCTCACTTTGTGACGTATTTATTCACATCAAAGACAATGTGAGACCCGCGTCTGCCAAACGGGCCGCTGGGTGATGTGAGCACGGCCGCGTGTCTCACAGCGGTTCCCTATAGGCGTCCTAATGGGGTCCCTGTCTTCGAATGGGACCAGACGTGGAGACGGATGTTGGACCTGTCGCTGCCTGGTCTGCAGAGGGACTGCAGCGATCGCTCGCCGTGAACACAGCGCTTTTATTGAGTGCATTCAGAAAGGGCTGTTCAGTCTGTGACTGGGAACCAATCGGCTCGATAAAAAGAACGCCGTCACATTATTAGCAGAGTGGATCTTAATCGCGTGATACCGAGCCGCCCGTCCTTCCACCCGCCATCGGGTCCCAGCGGGCCGCTCTCCTTACTGCGGACAGGTAATGGATACGCATGCAGGTGAGTGCACGGCAAGTCACTTCACACACACACACACACACACACACCTCAGAGTCTGTTAATGCTGCAGACGAAGGAGATGCTGATCGATCGCTGGCAAGGCCGGACATGAGAAAAGCACTAAAGTCAGGAAATAATGCCCCCCCACACACACACACACAGACACACACACACACACACACACACACAGAGCGAGTTAAACGCTGATTGAGGCGGGCAGTGTGAAGGTGAACGCTTGGCCATCAGAGGGCCCTGTAGGTTTTACAAAATATCCCTAAAAAATAACCAATTTCAAATTTTTCTTCACTAATTAGTTTTCATTCAACACTGTTTCTCCACTTCTTAATGTGCCAACATCTTAAATAAGATTCATACAAAAAGGAGGATTATGAAAGCACTGGATTATTTACACCGTATCAACAACATGACAGCATGGCTAGGATTAATACTGCAACGGCCTTTTTGCTGCTGTAACTAAGATTAAGGATTTTAGTACTTTTCCCACCACTGATCTTCTCATTGTGAACAATTCCAAACAAAAAACTTGTATTTGTCTTCTAGGATTCAACATTCGCGGCTGTTGTATTTTTTCTTTTGGGGATTTGAGGGATGAAGATCGAAGGTTGATGATAACTCGCTGCACACTTCAGAAATCCGACATTAAATCTGCTTCTCTTGGTGGTCGGTCCGACTGTTCTGCTCCCTGATGCACCTCGGGAACACACACTTACACACGAGCACACGCACACGCACACCAACCGAGAGGCAGAGGCAGAAATCAATGCTGTCAGCAGGACCTGAATGTTCTGGGCTGAAACCATTAGCCTCTGGTGTGGAACGCCGTCCTGAGGGGGGGCGGGGCCTCCGCAGCACGCCGCGGAGCGGGGCCTCGACACACACGGTTAAAAACCGGACAACTTTATTAGCAGTGTGGCCCCCAGCTGCTTATGGAAATAGCATTAGCTGCAGGATAGCAGGCAGTGGGCTAGCATGCTAGCGTGGGCTTTATAATGAAAGTCAATTGGAGTCAAAGCGCACGCGAGTTTTATAATTGCAGTCGACTTCCCGGGGTCACGAAATTATGAAACACCGTTCACGGCTGGCGGCATGTGTGTGTGTGTGTGCGCAGCAGTGTGTGTGTGTCTTTGTGCTAACGTTGACCTGTAGACCGATCCCATTTATTGCCAAATGTCCTTTCTATAAGTGTCCCGAGGGACGGACTGCAGCACATTCGATCCCACTTGAGCTCCCGTCTGACATGTCAAGGTAATATTTATCGACCCTCCGTAAATTAATAAGAAACCGTCCGTTAGAGCTTAAAAAGCGGCCTGGGTCTCGGCGCTGCACTAATCCATATTTTTCATATGACCGGGATGAAAAAACGACACGGGATTCCAGAGATGTGGATTGATGTGACGGAGACCTGACGGTTTAATATCGTCAGCTTCGCTGTGACATCAGCTGGTTTGTTATTTGGAGTCTCTATCGTCTTCGGCTCCAACATGAACGGAGGAACAATGAAGACAGCTTACAGTTCCATTGCCTTTAGCCAAATAGAATGATAAATGCCAAATGAAAAGAAAGTAAAAGAAATCCAATAATGCTACTTTGAAAGTGAATTGGAGGGTTTCATGTAATCAAACCTATTTAGAATTAGATGTTGACAAATCAATGTAACGCTGCCCCCCCTCCACCCCCCCACACTGAAACGCGTCTGTGCAGGACGCAGGAACAATGAGCAGTGACCTGACGGCCGCGTGGAGCTGATCAAACGCGCCTCTAAGCGCTGCAGACGTTTGCTTCAGAGACTGCAGGAGGGTCTGGACGGCTCTGAACAACGGGCCGTTCCTTTGAAAGTGAGCTGCTTTAAGACGTTTTCCACACGCTGAGTTGTGCAACGTGGTGCATCATGTTTGCGAGGTCACATCCTCAGTGCACACAGGCTCCTGACACCTGCCACTTCCACTTCCGCCGACCGAACCCCCGGGCGCTTCAGGGAAAGTTTAAGGTTGAGCGTGGAACGGGAGCTATTTGTGGATCCGCAGCCGTCCCTGACGCCTCACATGCTAATGACCTGCTAATCGTGTTAGTGGGGCCGACTGAACCGGCACTGGATGAGCTCCTCTTTGTTCCTCCAGGGGCGCGCTGGCAGGTGGAGAGCGCAGAGCTGACAGCCGGCTCATCTTTGTCTTTGTGAGTCCAATCCAGAGAAAAACACTCTCCTTCGACAGCCAAAGGAATCTACCTGTAGCCCCCCCCCCCTCGCCCCATCTCCCCCCCCCATAACAGGTCAGCACTCGGCTCGCGACCTTGGCTGTCATCTTCGCTCTCCTTTGTTGTCACTCTCGACTACAGAAGTGCCTGAATGATTGCCGGAGGACGGCAGTCGGATGGGGGGGAGCAAACTGGTGAGACGAGAAGCGCCTCATTCCCGTTTACTTGCCTCCACCTCCGTCCGAGCGTAGTACAGTCGTGGCGGAGTAACTCTGGAGACACGAGTTGTCCGGAAATCCGTCACTCCGACTCAAACACAAAAGTAAACAAGAGAGACAGCAGCTCAGCTGGTACGAGGCCTTCTACGTGTGAGGGTTGAAAGAGCACACGAGGCCCAGTTCTCTGTTCTCTGTCCCGGCCGGAGACGGAGGAACAAATGAAGCAACGGCTCAAAGGTATAAAAATCTAAATGCATTTAATAACTAAGGAGGATTACAATTACAAAATGAATTACAAAGCCAACAGTGAATTATTTCGCGAAATAGAGAATCTCTAGAATCTCTTTTAGTTTAAGGTGCAAAAAGGAGAAAAAGTGTGTTGTTTTATAGTGTCTCGTCCGATGTGTATTGGGACCCACGACGCCTCGATTAGTCACTCTGCTCCAATGACCCGTTCTCATATAGGTGTGAAGTCTCTTCTCTGCTGTTATTTGAAACCTCTCACTGTCCCTCTCTATCGACACCCATTCCTTTCAGCTACATTCATTGCATTCAGATGTAATTACTCATCTAAGATTGCACAGTCATAATACTACATGATTCAACACACATTATAATTTCCACCGCTAGGTGTGCACATACTTGAAATAACATACGTCATCCGTGTTACGCAACACGAGGGATTTAAAGAAAAAGCTTGTTGCAGTCTCCCGGTGGACGAGCAGGAGCTTTCACACCTTCCTTTGCATGAGCACAACGTAGCATCTGATCAAAGGCGGCTTTGGATTTAGCTCAGATTAAGTGAGGTCCCCTGTTTGTGTGAGACGTGGACACGCTGAACGTGATCCAATTCAAATTTGAATGAGGATCCGTCTGTTTTCACTGTCCAGAGGCAAAGTGAGATCAAAGTGGGATCAAAGTGGGAGAGCTGAGGACGGAAAGGTCAAACCAATGGAGGACTTTCACCCCGGAGACCACAGGCAGTGTCCCGTATTAAACCGATTTTACTTCAGTACTACAAAACGTACATAAGAAGCATAGTAATCTCTCCCGAAGCTTAACCAGGTCATTTAGTGAAAAGTCTCCTCTGTAAAGACACTGTCCTCGCTGTCCACGCGTCCTGTTCCAATAGTCTCGAATGAGGACGTGCTGTTAGCAGCTCATTGTGCTGCTTCTATCGGCGGGACGGCACGTCGCCGCCGCAGACGCGTTCATCGCGTGCGATCGTCTGATTGGACTGCGATGGCCGCCGCTCGCCGGGCTTTGATGGGAGCTTTGATCGTCGGCGCTGCGACCTCGCCTGCCCTTCATCACATCCACGGCGACAGCGCTTCACTCAGCGGCTCGTCTCGTCGGCGCCGTCTCCGGGTTTCAGTGACACGTCCTCCCTTCAGTTAGCGGAAGGCCGGATTACACACGTGCGTCTCGGCGCCGCTGCAGTCGGGATTCAACGTCCTTTCGTTGAATTTCAATCCGCTTACTTGTCCACTCACCAAGAAGGAATGGTTTCATGTCCCTCGTCAAATCTTTTTGGGTTCAGTTTTCAGCGTTTTTTGCACAGAGCACATTACAGAGCTTCCCTTGCGTGCTTCGGCCAATTCACTTAACCGAGTGAATCGTAATTAGCTGCGGCTGATACAAGGTAAGAGTTACAAGCCTTTGCTGCGTGCTGATACAAAGGCAGACGTTCAGTTACATTGTGCTCATGAATCATGTTGTCTAGAGGATTAGTCATAAGTCGGCAGAGCATATTAAATCGAAATTGAAGGCTGTGAAGGTACGGCGCCTCCTGCAGAGAAGAGAGGTGTTTGTGATGCTTCCTCAGAGGCTGATAGCTTGCAGTGTGTGTGTGTGTGTGTGGTGGGGAGGGGATGGGGGGGGGGGGCAGAGTCTTGGGCTATGCATACAAAGTGTTATTCGGTTTCTAAAGATACAGCGCGGTTGTCCGGCAGGGAGCGAGGTTCAGGCGCACGCATAATTACATCTCTCTCCTGAAACGGTGTCTCCATTCAAAAGCCTTTCGACAGTCTGCAAGATGTAACCATGGCAACCAGATAAACACGAGCACGACTCAAGGAAAGACAAAGGGGGGAGAGGTCTGGAGGGACGGAGACACTTTGAGAGGGACAGAGAAGGCCTCGGGACGAGACGAAGGAAGCGACGGATCAAAGGAAGACGAGGACGCCGTTAAGTCGGTGGACAAAATGAAAACCAAATGAACAAGTAATATCTTATCACACCGTTAGTGTGTTTACGCTGCGTCTTCCCTCCTCGCTTTCAAAAACCTCCCCTTCCTATCGACGATGGAGCAGAAACAGCCGTTCATCTGTCCTCCCTGGCTGTCGGTGTTTGTGTGTCCTCTGCCCGTGCGTCTCGCCGTCGGTGTTTGTGTGTCCTCTGCCCGTGCGTCTCGCCGTCGGTGTTTGTGTGTCCTAAGCCTTAGGCTAACGCCTAAAGTGCAGCTCCCTTTGAAGAGGCTCTCATCATCCGAACAGCACTCCAATCAGCGGTGCGTCCCCGCTCGTTTCACAGCCCTGCGAGTGGCTAATTAACCAGCATTCCGAGCGAGGCCGAGGGGACGGGCGTGCACGTGGGTGGTCACGCAGGATTCCACCGGACAAAACGGGCGCCCGAGGCACCGCCGGAGTGGACGAACCGTAAGGACGGGATGTTGTCACCGTGGCATCGCGAAGGGAACCGGCTTCTTTTAGCGATGATCTAATGATCCTTGATGCAGCACTGACACTGATATACAAACCCAGCGGACTGCAGAACAAATGCAGCGATGCAGAGATACAGGTTTTTTTTATGTGCAGTATTTTGCTTCATGACAAATTGCCTCTGTCAGGTCATTAAAATCACACTGCTGGGATCTAAATTCGGAGGAATTTCAGTTGTGAAAAAACATCAGATTGGCGTTCAGAGCGTAGCTGCGATTGCTCAGAGAGAATCAGGGTGTGCACTTGTGAACAGAACAGTTCTGAATTTCAACTCGCTCAAGGTCACAGCTGTTTGACTCGAGCATGACGGTTGCCTCACGTTAAACAAAGAGAAAATGCATCAAACATTGAGCCCCAATTATAGTTATAGTATCTGAACTCTTTGGATTAAACAAACTTTTAAAAAACATTTGGAAAACAAAAAGTTCAAAGTTCAACTAAATGCAAAGAAATGAGTAGGAGGGGGAGAGCAGCAGTGCCGAGGCTCAGACTTGAGCCAAATTTAATTTATAGGCTTAATCGCTTGTTGTTTTATGTCTCTTGCACAAAGCGGGATGTTCACTTCGCTGGAGATGCAGAGATGTTGGCACAGACCAAAGCAGGTGAGCTCATCTTTCCTCTTATTTTGAGTGCAGTTTGAAGAATTGATTGCAGTACACAAACATCGGTTGCCACGGTATCAAAGCGGGAGCAAACTTGAATGCATTATTATTTTGGATCAATTGGTCGTGAAGCCACTCTCTCCTGCTGTTAGGAATCAAAGCTCTTTTAAGGCTGGGATGAGTCATTGGCCTTTGGCTAGTTGGGACACTTGTTTTAATAAGTCTGATTCCCAGGACGCAAAGCAAAGTGTCCCACTCGGGCCTGAATAAGCTTGATATACACTTGTGAGTCACTGTGCTAAACCCTCTAAATCCCCTCTTGTCGTGGTCGGGGCGTTCGTTGCAGCACTGTGATTTATGGCTTCGGAGGTCACCTCGCCTCTGATTCATGCGTGTACCCCAAAGTAGCCCAAATGCAGGTCTGCATTCTGCGCACCCGTTGGAATCCGATATAAATGAGCTTTCAGTCGTTGAATTCAACTAGCAAACGCATCGTTGAAGGCTCAAATGACAAACCCCAGCAGAAGTCTGGCCCGCAGCCTGTGACCTCTGCAGCCTGTGACCTCTGCAGCCTGTGACCTCTGCCGCCTGTGACCTCTGCAGCCTGTGACCTCTGCCGCCTGTGACCTCTGCAGCCTGTGACCTCTTCAGCCTGTGACCTCTGCCGCCTGTGACCTCTGCCGCCTGTGACCTCTGCAGCCTGTGACCTCTGCCGCCTGTGACCTCTGCAGCCTGTGACCTCTGCCGCCTGTGACCTCTGCAGCCTGTGACCTCTGCCGCCTGTGACCTCTGCAGTCTGTGACCTCTGCAGGCTGTGACCTCTGCAGCCTGCGACCTCTGCCGCCTGTGACCTCTGCAGCCTGTGACCTCTGCAGCCTGTGACCTCTGCAGCCTGTGACCTCTGCCGCCTGTGACCTCTGCAGCCTGTGACCTCTGCCGCCTGTGACCTCTGCAGCCTGTGACCTCTGCAGCCTGTGACCTCTGCAGCCTGTGACCTCTGCAGTCTGTGACCTCTGCAGCCTGTGACCTCTGCAGCCTGTGACCTCTGCAGCCTGTGACCTCTGCAGCCTGTGACCTCTGCCGCCTGTGACCTCTGCAGTCTGTGACCTCTGCAGCCTGTGACCTCTGCAGCCTGTGACCTCTGCAGCCTGTGACCTCTGCAGCCTGTGACCTCTGCCGCCTGTGACCTCTGCAGTCTGTGACCTCTGCAGCCTGTGACCTCTGCCGCCTGTGACCTCTGCAGCCTGTGACCTCTGCAGCCTGTGACCTCTGCCGCCTGTGACCTCTGCAGCAGGTTTGCCACACGTTGTTCCCCAAAGGAAGAGACAGAGGAAGTGCAAAGTCCTGTCTGGTCCTTCTCTTCATCATGTCCCAATAGCAGCCCGATTCATTCAGATCAGATTTCAGACTAAATTACAAACATGATATTGAGTGACTTTGTTTGAATAGTAATATATTAGAAATATAATGAACAAAAAAGTTAGCTCAGTTTCAACATTCTGTTACAGCACATTGCGTTAAAATAATTAACAACACCTACATTGTATTTTCTTGGAGTTTGATGTCAACTTTCTCTTTAACTGCTCTTCACGCAAATTTAAAACAGAGCTTTTCTCAAACACTAATGTTCCCGTTGTGAGACCGATGTGCTTGTGTTAAAGTGTGTGTCTGCCGTGTGTAGCTGCACTCGGCCTACATAATTAATGGCTCACAGTTCAGATCCTCGTGCGGCTCGCTCGGAGACGATATTCAGTGATGTTCTGGGCGTGAAGAGGTGACACCCTTCATCTCTCAACTCCGTCTCCCTGGAAGGCCGTCCGGATGGAGGAATCGCGATCTGGTTGAGGTGCCGTAATTCGTGATAACGCCGATACTTTTTAATCGACACACAGCACACGTTGTTTAATTCTCCTGTTTATGAATCCTGATCTTTGACTCGTTTCACAAACACAGTTTCCAGCTATGCAACTGAAATAACTAGCGCCTCTGCAAGAGGTTTTAATATCCAGTAATTACTGAACGTGTGTCTTTTGGACAGAAACGGCTCCATGTTGAAGCTGTTTACTGGTCAGACCTGATGGGACACGCGATGACTCCGCGGAGACAAAGCCAAGTCAATGACATCGAGTTAGGGGAACACAGCTTAAAGCGCCTCCGATTTCACAAATCACAATTAGCTCTCTTATCACGGAGGTTCTGCCGTTCGCATCAGGCGCCCGATGGCTCCGCGGGGAACTTTGAGGGAAATTGCCGGCGCGATATCGGCCGTGTGCCGCGATGCTTTGTGAGATTAGCCTGTAAATGTGAACGTTTCACCTCTTTTCCACTTGCCAGCTTGGCAGGCACCCAAAACACAACATCCCCAACAGTGGAATAACTTTGGTATCTGATGCCAAAACTCCTGCAGGCTTTGATTGGAGACGGATTCAAGACAAAGACTGTGAATTGAAGTTGAATTATAGCGTGTTGCTATTAAAGAGTTACTGTCTTAAAAGTGTGTGTGTGTGTGTGTGCAGGAAAGACGCCAGGACAGAAACATGGTTTTGTGTGCTGAGGGGGGGAACACGCAGGAACACGCCCCGGTTTCAGGCCACGTGTGTGTACGCGTGTACGATACCCACGCTGGATTTTAACCCGCAATCAAGCAAACGCCGTCTTCGCTCGAGGTGCCGTGTAGGAAGAAGTGAGTTCGGGGCGACCGGGACAAGGCGGGGGCCGGACACAAAGGGAAGTTAGCTGGAAGGATATTAGCGACGAGTCGAGGCTGTTTATCTGACTGAAGCCAAATATAATCAGCACTTCCCCCCTCCCCCATCCCCTTGTCTCCGTTATCACTGTTTGATGCAATTAATTGTACCACGGGGCCGACTCGCCGACACCAGATAATCTTGTGAGCAAACGGCGAGGGAAATATAGCATGACCCCGGAAGACAGACGGAGAGAGAGAGAGGGAGAGATGGAACCATCGGAAGTGGAAGAGGTGAAGACACGAATGACAGGGACACTAAAAGCCGTGGGGAGGAAGTGATAAGGTGAAGGACACAGAAGATGGAGATGCAGAGAGGAGAAGAGGAAGCTTCCCAACGTTGTCTCTCACACGTTGTCTCTGACGAACGATATTACTTAGCTCCTTACGTTAAACTTTCCTCTTTTAAGCGGAGGGTTGTTGATTTGCAGCCACAGGGGGGCAGTAGAACTCTCCAACCCGCCAATGAGCACACAGCTCGAGTCCTGATTTATGACGGGCTGCGTTCCTTAAAGGGACCATGTGTGGCATTTCTAGAGATCTAATATCGGACATTATGAGCTGAAACCCAAATGAGCCCATCGTATCTGCGTAGAGCGCACACACGTTTATGTTGCTCCAAAAATGGTGTTATTATGGGATGGAAGACCAACAGCGTTTTTTGCAGCTCCGTCACGGGAACCAATAGATGCCACCAAAACCCACACGGCCTCTTTAACTGGTTCCTGGCCCAAAATGAACCCTTCTTTTAGCTCTGTTTTGGTCTCCATCTCCTCTGTTGAAAGGCCAACTATTAGCTGCTAAATGCTCTTTATATTATACGCATCATTCTTTCCATAACTGCTGGTGTAAGCAACGTGGGTGTGTGCTTATAAAATGATTCAGTCCCACACGTTCTGCAACTTCAATTCACATTTCACATTATTAGTTGATGCTTTTACTCTAAAACAAGTCGTCCTCCTTTGGTTGTCAAATGTGTTACAAAATATGAAATCAACACTTTACGTTGTCTTCACATGAAACCTCTGTTCCATCAACAGCGAGTCAGCGAGCGTCCATAACAACAGGATTCAACGTTAGCTCTGCTGGTTTGTTTATTCCGGTGTGGGTGGTTGCATGAAGCTTTGCAGGACACCTCGCACAGCGGTCTAGAAAGTCTCTTTGTGTATTGGTTAAATTTGTCTTTGATCAGCTGCAGGCACAACCGTTATCTAACTGGGCCACTCAACATCCTGTAGACAAAGCTTTACGTTTCCAACAGACGCATTTCAGAAACAGAGTAAATGTTAATCTCAGAAAGGCTGAAATCAATGAGAAATCCTCACCATGTTCTTTTGGAACCATGTTCCCACGGTGTATGGAATCAGTAAAATATGTGACCCTTTGACCCACACCTCCTTCACAGACTCATCGGTATTCTTGAACATCCGCTATCACTCCCTAAATTTCAACATCAGAGCACTAGGACTCCTGTCTGAGATGTTTGTCTGAACGTTCACATCACTGTGAGCTCAATATTAAAGCAGCGCTATCTCCTCCGAGCGACAACGCGCACAACCGGCCGTAGGAAATCATTCCCGGCTTATCCTTCCTGCAGATTTATGGGTACAGGAGAGACGGCCCGAATGCAAAGAACGAGGCTCGATAAGAAAACCAGAAGAGGAAGATGAGTGTGTGAGATGGAACCGTGTGGTGGAATCCAAACAGTCCCCAGGAGATGATCGTGGCCTCATTTACCTGCAGCTGCTGCACATCGACAGAGTAAAGGTACAGAGGCGCCCGCGGTCTGTAACGTCAGAGACAGCAGGCTACGAACTGAGAAGTCTCACGCTGGCGAAAGCGTCCCGCCTGGTTCTCCACGTCTCCACTGATCTCCTGCTATTTCAGTCATGGGTCCGTACTTTGATCTCACCGGTGAAATAATTGACAATACCTTAAAAAAAATGTCCAACACCTTTTGGGTGCCGCCAGAAGGTCATTTGGATTTGTCGGCATTGTCATTCGTGAGAATCCACCCGCCGCTACGTTCTGTGCATGACGCCGCTGTGCATGACGCCGCTGTGCATGACGCCGCTGTGCATGACGCCGCTGTGCATGACGTGCTTCTTTAGAACGAACCGACGCAGACACAACGCGCTGCTCCCTCAGACGAGCCGGTGGTACAGGTACGTGCTTAGCGAGATAGCTTGTGCTGTACGTTAGCAGTTAGGCAAACCACTGCTGCGGGCGAGCTATCGAATCAAATCAGGGCTCTGCGTCCTGATCAACACGACAAAGACGCTCCGGACGGGAGCGAGACGGACTTAATGGCCAAAATACAAAATAAAACACGGACGCAGTAACTATTAGAATATTGTTCATAGTACTGCAGGGATTTAATGAATTGGAAAAGATGGGACCGTTGTCCTCTGCGCTCATTAAGGTTATATTGAGTCATGTCGCTTTAAACGCCCTTAAAAGAAGCCCAGATTGTGTGTGTGTGTGTGTGTGTGCGTGCGTGTGTGTGCGTCTGCGCTGCCGTCTCGCTCAAAGTGTCACTCTGGATGAGAGTGAACGGGGTCGTCGCTTTGTTCCGTTCGTTTTTTCTCTGACCAGGTGTCTCCTCAGCACACGCGTGTTTGTGTGTTTGTGTGTTTGTGTGCATGCTAGAAGGGCGCTACATTGTCTCTGCGGGTATCTAATTGTCCCTCGTCTTCATTGAGCACTTGACCTTCTCTGCTCGCGCTTAATGATTTGCTCACTTGGGGGGCGCGTGGTGGTGGGGGTAATATGGGTGGAAGGGGGGGGTAATGTGGGGGTAATATGGGTGGAAGGGGGGGTAATGTGGGGGTAATGTGGGGGTAATATGGGTGGAAGGGGGGGGGGGTAATGTGGGGGTAATATGGGTGGAAGGGGGGGGTAATGTGGGGGTAATATGGGTGGAAGGGGGGGGTAATGTGGGGGTAATGTGGGGGTAATATGGGTGGAAGGGGGGGTAATGTGGGGGTAATGTGGGGGGCGGGGGGGGGGAGGGGGGGGGGGGGGGTAATGTGCGGGGAGGGGGGGCGGGGTAATGTGGGAGAGTGGAGTTGCGTGTTCAGATAGTAGAGCGTCTCTTCTCCGTCATGCTGCGATCACGCCTGCGTTGATGGTTTATCTGAAGCTCCTCCAGGTCCTTTGTCTTGAAGTTAGTCGTCTTCGGATGGATCTTTGTTCAGTTGTCTGGAATAAGGTCTTCTGTTGACACGAGCTGAGGAGAGTGACACTTTTTCTGCGATATAAGATGGAAAAGTCTGTCGTTCATTTTGACGCTTTTAGCTTAGTGGCTAAATTAAGGTGCTAACTGTTATTACGTCAAACTCTAGTCGACCTTTAACAAAACATGAGCTTTTCATTTCTGGTCAAACTGTTTCCTCATGAAGCTCCACTTTGACCCCTTATGAACATTTACAATGAATAAATGACCTTGTAGCAATGAGTGTACACAATACTTCAGAGCTGTATTACTTTTAGTTCCTTTAGATACATTTAAATGCTCTTCTGCACTGATTCTTCTCCACAAACAGAGGGCATCTTCCCCGTCGGCGAGCACCGTGGCGGACTTGTGTGTTCCGAACATTGTGTGCTCTCAGAATGTACTTGTTAGCTTTTGGTTAATCACACAGATAGTGTTTCGCCCGGCGGCGTTGGCAGGGCTCATGGCCCAACTTTAACCAGCACGAGACAGATAGAGGGAAACATTAATCATCCATATTGCGCGGCCGCTCACAGGCGCACTTACTATTCAGCGTCTGACAGAAGCAATCAAAGCTTCAGCTGAATATAAATCAGGGATGGTTGTTATGGCTGGAAGGACCTCGTGGACCCTTCGGTGGAGACGGTGTTTTGTTTCGTCCACATCGGGGACTGAACCCCGAAACCCTGCTCTCGCTTCTGTTGCAGCCCTTTGACCCCGGTGGCTTCACATCACACATTTTAAACCCAGCGAGCCTCCCTGGCGGCGCGATATTTAGAGATCCAGACTGACAAACAGCAGCCGGCTTCAACACAGAAGCCTCTCGCTTAATTCCATGCAAATAGAAGGCAATCATTTCATTATTATGCTGAGACTGCGTAGAGCACACAAAGGGGGGAAGACGAGAAACCTCTGCATATTCAATCAAAGCTCACAGGTATCGGTATGCGCATTGGGATTCAGCCTTTGACACAAGAAACAGACATGAGCGACCTGATGAGGGATCTAAGCGTCTCATGAATATGAAAGAGTATGATCATTTGAAGAATATGAAGGATGCTTTGACTCAAAGCGCCCTCAGACGTTACGTTAAAGGTAACACCATCACAAGGGCAGAACCGAAGTCCAATTCACTGACCGATATGAGATTGTTTCGACCCCGTGATGTACGACGGATGTGTGCCAGTGTTTCCCCTCGTATCCCTAAACACCGTGAGGGACGAACACGTCGGCAGGCGCAGCCAGCTGCCAACAGTTGGATCGCACTGAACGTCTCACTGGGTAACGTCACGTGTCCTTTGGTCAGCTGATCGTCTGCGGAGCGTCCTCCTGCATGTGTGTCGGCAGTTTGGTGGCGCAGACTTTTCTCTGCCAGCCTGCCTTAAAGGAGTTCCGAACCTCCTGAATCATCTGCATGTAAATGTAAATACTCACCGTGTGTTTCTTTGAATTTTTGTTTTTTTTCTCGCGGGCCTCAATGCTGAAGTGTTTCAAGTATTAATAAAAATAAAATTCAGACCAGAGCGGTTGGGGTGTTGATGTTGGGTTTGTTACTTTGAGGATCTTTTCAAAGGAGGAATCAATCAATGCGTACTTCTAAAACCTGTTATTCGGCCAGCGAGCTAAACAACCTGAGCAAAACACACAGAGATCCAGGTCTTAATCACTTAGTTCTGTTCTGTGGCCTTGTGACAAGGTAACATGTGATGTGCATATTATTTGAAAGTGACAGCTCCGTGACGGTGATTGTTCCCGTTTCTGTCCTCGCTGTTAAAGTGCTCACACGCTCTTCCCTTGATTACAGAGCGCTCACGGCTTCCCGCCTGCCGCAGACCTTTCTCACGGAAATATTAAGAAATATAAATGCACAAAGGTCACAGCTGTCACTTGGTATTGATTATGGAAGTCACACTTGTTGTCTCTGCGCCAGTTTTAGCAGAAAACGTGAGCCCACGAGGTCCCAAAGGAATCCAGGAAACATTTGGTTGCAAATCTTCTCGGGAAAAAAATGTTTTTAAAGACTTGCAAATCAATAATAGATTATTTTTAAATGCCATGACTCGACGTTTGGAATTGGGAACCCGGATCATCACATTTCTATTTCTTACACAATATTTCATTTTGTAACCACTTAAAATTCCTACAACGTGGGTTGAGGAAAACGTATTGTGCGAGCGTTTGTCACGAGGAGACGTTTCGCTGGTCTGACCTGCCGCCATGTTCCATGTTCTCTCTAACCAGATGATCAGTGCAGCAGCTACTCAGTCATTCTGCTGTCCTTGCCGCAGACAGAAAGGAAGAGGGGGGGGCCCTACTGATATATCAGGCCTCATCGGATGAACCCAGAGGGAACATTAGAGGCACATAGAGGCACTTTCAGAGTGCAGCCTCACCATCTAATAGGCTGTTTTCACACTCACGTTATGGAATAAAAGTTGCTGGCAGCATCGGAATCTGGCCCTTCAGCAAGGCACTTACCAAACGCCTGCTGGACACGGAGACCTCCCGCAGGAATGGGGGGGCGACTTCAGACATACCCTGAATATATATATATATAAAACAAGAAATGTCCCTTGAGTTGCAAGAAAAAAGTGACGGGTTTTATTGACGTAATGCGTCGATATGCAAAAGCGCATCACCACAGACTCTACTTTATTTGCAGGACTTACTTATCTCATTAAATTACTCATCATTGATTGTCACTGAGTTTACATCCTTCTTAGCAATTATCGAGGAGACCACAGACAGTGTTTCCAGCTATCGATTTAAAAAAAAAAAGGCGATGTGAAGGTGAACAAGCATATTCTATAACACCGGTCCCCACTGACGGAAGATGAACGCTGCATTACTGCGTTGAAGCCTGCCAGTAATCTCATAATGGCGCCGATCGATGCAGCCGTCGCATTTGTGCTTCTTCATCACAGAGTTACTCAAACCGGCGGCCGTGATGGATGTCAGCGATCAGAGATGGACCTCATTACGGCTCCGAGGGAGCGGGAACGTGGCTGCTATGAGGTTGATGCTCTGTGTGTGTGTGTGTGGTATGAACGTAGAAGTTGCTTGCATGGGGTTTTATCTACATGTTGGAGACACGGTGTGTGTGTGTGTGCATTGTTGAGTGGCATAATCCATCTTTCAAAGGGCCGTACGATTGTATTTAAAGCTCAAACGCAGGCCGCTAAACGTTATTCATTTGTCTGTGCTTGCATGCACGTGAAAAAAATCAGCAGACTCCTAAAACCTGCTGCGAATAGCATATTACTAAGAAAGGCATTTAACAAAAGTGTAGACCTTTACAATTGATGCAGTCGTCGTGACACCGTAAATCTTGAATTTGGCGGTTGTCCTGTGGTGAAGATATCAGGCAGCATGTCTTCACTCAAAACCGTTCAGTTTATGCTTTACATCCCATGCAAGGGATGAATTATGAGGACATCTGAGACACTGTTGAGCAGATGGAGACGAATGCTTCCATCAACCGTCGCAGCAGAAGCTGGAAATCATCACACCTTGTGCTGCATGCGTGTACTACAGTTTTTTTTATGATGTATGCAGTCTCTCTGTCTGTCTCCCTCCCCAGCAGCATGCCCCCCCCCCCCCCCCCCCCCCCCCCCCCCCCCCCCCCCCCCCCCCCCCCCCCCCCATGGTGTGGTGGTCCGGTGTTTAATCTGCTTTTCTTTGAAGAAGTCGGCCCAACTTTCCCCTTATTTCGCCTCCTCACTTTTCTCAACCTCCATATTTCTTCCATGACCATTCTTCTCCGCTCACACTTCACCTCCCTTTTCTTCTCTGCCCCCCCCCCCCCCCCTCCCCCCCGCCCCCGCTTTTATCACCTCTCAGACTGCCTTCTCACGCCCTCCTTTCTACTTGCTCCTCGCCGCTTGAAGCTCGCCGCCGTGCCGTTTGCCCGTGCATCACCGTGACCACCCTGCCTGCAACCGCTGTGAAAGCATTCCTCAGAGGACTCACCTGCGAGCGCACGGCTCCTTTGACAATCAAGGAGGAAAGTGCAGCCAAAGTGATGGAAAAAAACCAACTTCCAGCTCTCCCTCAACGGGTGGAAAGTGAGCAGAGACGGTGCATCCGGCTGCATGACGTGTCGTGTAAGTTGCATTGTGATCGTAGCTGGAGAGTAATTGTATTGCACGGAGAGTAGAATCAGGAATGAAGAATGGAGCATGAAAATGCAGGAAAAGCACATAGAAACTGAAGAGGAAAGTGCTGCCGTCTGCGGTGTTGCTTCTATTTGTTAGAGTATGTTCCTAATTAAACTCCAGAGAGCGAAATGCAGCTTTTTGTCAGGGTTTGTGGCTGACGGTGTGCGGCGCAGCCTAATGTCGCTCCCTCCTTCCTCTGATGGCGTGGCAGGCGTGGAAGGCGTGGGCCCGCAGGGACGGCGCTCGGCCTTCACCGTCCTCCAGGCATGTTAAAGCTAACAAGACTGAGTGCGCAATTAAATGTTTGAAGTGCAGCAGGAAAGGAGTTTCTACTCATTTGACAACAAAAGCTTCCATCATTGCGTCGGAGCGTGTGGACCGTGACACGCCGCGCCCTTCGGCCCCCGGCGCCGCGGGTCCTAACAAGCTGAGCGGCGGCGCCGCGGATGCTGATGCAGCGTCTTGTTATTCTCGCGCTGGATTTGAATGTGTCTAACAAATAACAATTAGGATTGTCTGCTCACGGCTAGGAGGCGTATCTGCACGCCGGCGAGCGTGTTGCGAGCGGGCGGGCGGCCAATTTGTGTGAGGGACCTAATGAAGGAGCGGCGGCGCCCGCTCCCCAGACACCTGCCTCTGCAGCGCGCTGTTCCTGCTATTAGCCAGAGCCGCCGCCTTGGAGCTGCACGACCAGTCGATCCCAAATACCACTACAGGAGAACTGTGTGGAACTTTCATAATTAGCATGTTATTACTTTTGAGTTCTGGCCAAAAACACGTTTTGCAATCAATATTGTTAAAAGATAATAAACTGGCAATGAGAAAGCAAAGGTGAAAGCACAAAATAAAATGAGGTGCAGGATTTAAAATGAACAGCTAAGTCAAACAGAAAGGTCAAAACTAACGCGTAGAGGAAAGAAAGAATAAAATATAAAAATAATAATGAATGTCCAACGTCACATGACACTTCATTATTTAGCTAGTCGATATAATGAGGAGAAGAAGTAAATGGCCGAAAAAATAACAATTAAAACCTAACTGTCCAACTCCAAACCAAAAGCTTGACTTTCTCATCATGTCTGAATGAAAAAGACACGCTGGACTCGTCTTCTTGTGACCACGCTTCAAACGGGTAATATCACAATAGTTCAACAGCTTTTCACTGCCCCCTCATGTGCAGCGTTAAAGTCCTTCAGTCATTTAAGGATTGAGATGTTACTGTAGATGTTCTGCATCATGCACACAGACACACACACACACACACACACTTCCATGCATAGTATCATAGCAGGACATGTTGTGTACCAGCTGGGTTTCTTCTACATTTCCAGTTCAGCACCTGAGCAGAGAGGAGGCGGCCCCCGCCCTCCCAAAGTCTCCAAACGTCGTCCCGTGTCAGAGTCGAGTCAGCTCGGTGAGAAATGCCTCCAAGCAAACTGAGAAGTACTTGGAACTTACTGGATCAAAGGGAGCAGGAGACAAGGGAGGAAAAAAGAGGAAAAGTTCCAGAAAACGAGCTGCCAAGTTGGGTATGTAAAGAAATAGAGCAGGGGGGAAGGTGAGGAGATGGGGGACACGGGGGGGAGATACACCGTCAGATTAGAAGAGGACGTGAGCAGACGGGAGGGAAAACAGAGGAGAGGAAAGGTAGGAGAGGAGGGAAGATGGCTCCACTTCAAAGAAGCGGCGCATTGAGAAGTGGACCACCTTCTCTCAGACGGCCACGAGGACCCAAACGGGGGGGAGGAGCAGGTGGGTTCAGAGCGAACAGGTGTGAGACGCTAACTTATCGTAACGCGACGGAGAAAGACACATTGCTAACCCCCCTATGCCCCCTCCATTAAGCTATCTCAGCCTCTCTTAATCTTCTTCTCTGTCTTATTATCCCGGTTAGTTATCTTCTCATCAAGCCTTCCTCTACAGCCATTCCTCACATCTGTCCCCTCGCTCCCTCCGAGTGACCCTGAAACTTACGCCTAATGAGCTCCGTGTGAGTCAGTGTGTGTGTGAGTCTGTTCCAGATTGCATCACCCTCGTGGCGTGCGCTCCGGTGGAAGCTAATGACGGGCCAATTAGTGACGACGCGTCGGCCATTGTGACACGCTCTTCCACACGACACAATCAGCAGGATATTCTGTCCTCTCAGTGACACAATTTATTATCAATCGCGCAGCAGTACGTTTAAAGTTACCCACAAACAGAGAAGAATGAGGTCAATAATAAAGCGTTGATCGATTTGAACTATTTGAAAGTGGGAAGAAACACAAGAACAGTACATTTCTGTAAATTTACAGAAATGAATTCACTGTGATTGAATCCTTTCCATTGAAGGTTGGTATCTATTATTTCGCTGTTCAGTGCCTTTTATTCTTGGATGTCCTCGGATGTCCTCGGACCTTGGATGTTCTTGCCGGTGAGGTTTCATACTCATTTTAACAATCTACCTTATTGCATAACACATCTGGAGCCTCACATGGAGTCCGAGAGCTTTGTCCGTGAGCATGTCCCTCGGGAGACAACCTTTGTGCTGCCTCTGAAGCAGAAGAAGACGGTTCCTTAACGGTGTCTTACACTGGAAACAACACCCACGATTCACAGAGAGACGCAAAGAGAAGAATACCTGCGACTGAATGGGAACACAGTGTGAAGTGACTCCATCTGGAGCTCAGTGCACCGCTCACACATTCAGATGCAAAGCAAAGGGTTCTTTGATGCAATAGTCATTTAGAGACGGGCGATTAACCTGCACCAGTCCGCAAAGGGGGGACTGTCGGTTCCTCCGTGTCCACCGCTGTAGAGAGGGAAACGTCTGGGTCAGTAGCGGCGTCCCGTCACAGGAGAGAAACGTTCGATCCCTACTGAGTCTGGACGGATGTGTCGGCGAGGCGAATATGACAAGAGACCTGCAGCTCCGCAGCGAGGACGCAGATCAAAACAAGGCGGCGGCGCTTCGCCCGGTCTGGA